>CAVMBE010000091.1:0-115788 GCA_963674455.1 Lecanosticta acicola
CCTTCTAGGAGCCTTAGTTTTAGCTTAGTTTTCTTATAGAAGCCTTAGTTTTAGCTTAGTTTCCTTCTAGAAGTCTTAGTTTCCGCTTAGTTTTCGCTTAGAAGTCTTAGTTTCTACTTAGTTTTCGCTTAGAAGCCTTAGTTTCCGCTTAGTTTCCTTCTAGAAGCCTTAGTTTTAGCTTAGTTTCCTTCTAGAAGTCTTAGTTCTACTTAGTTTTCGCTTAGAAGTCTTAGTTTCTACTTAGTTTCCTTCTAGGAGTCTTAGTTTTAGCTTAGTTTTCTTATAGAAGCCTTAGTTTTAGCTTAGTTTCCTTCTAGAAGTCTTAGTTTTAGCTTAGTTCTACTTATTTGTTTATCCTTCTACTATCTTAGTAATCTCGCTACTCTATAAGAGCTTTATTCTACGCTCTATATCGTTAAAACGATATAATAAGCCCTTTATTATTCCTACGATTACTTACTTCTATTAGTCGGAAGTAGAAGCCTCTTAACTTCTTAAGACAAGTATTTCCCTAGATCGCTCTCTTAGAAAGGGTCGAAGAAGAGACTTTACTAGACTACGTATCCTCTTACTACTACTCTACTAATATTAGTAAGGACTTACGGGATCGCTACCAGATTGTCGGTAAGCTGGGCTATGGTGCTTCTTCGACGATATGGCTCGCGCGAGATCTGAGGTAAATTTTCCCACGAACGAATGCGTCACCTCCAGCTGACGGCTTTGCAGCGGCAAGCGACACGTCGTATTGAAGCTGTTCATTACCTCTTCTTCGCTCGGGAAACACTTGGACGACGAAATCAACATCTACAAACGCCTCGAAGCACGCTCTCATGCCCATCCTGGCCGCGAAGCTGTACGACAATTGCTGGACACATTTGATCTTGAAGTGCTAGATGGCCAGCACCGCTGTCTCGTGCATCCGCCTCTGTGGGAAAGTGTACTGGCTTTTCTCGGCCGCGATCCGATCGGCAGGCTCCCCGTGCCAGTGTTGGCATTTACGTTGAAACGCCTGTTCCTAGCACTGGACTTCCTGCACAGCGAATGTAATGTGATACACGCAGGTAAGCAACCAGTCAACCGGGTGTTGGGTTGCTGGGAAAAAGCACTAACCACACGTACAATTGCACAGATATCAAGGCCGACAACATCATGTTTGGCATTCGAGACGAGGATGTCTTTGAGAAGTACGAAGGACTGGAGCTTCGGGACCCGAGCCCTAGAAAGGTCTTGGACGATCGCTCAATTTACATCTCTCGGAACTTGAACCTACCGAAGCAATGGGGAGCGCCAGTCCTTTGCGACTTCGGCTCTGCCATAACAGGAGACGTCGAGCATACGGAGGATATACAACCAAATATCTACCGTGCGCCCGAGGTCATATTAGAAATTCCCTGGTCATATGAGGTTGATATCTGGAACGCTGGTTGCATGGTGGGTACAACTCCTTGAACTCTGGTCTAAGAACTTTTGACTACATCTTTTCACCGGCTACGATCCCGAAGCTCAACGCTACAGGAGTCGGGCGCATCTGGCAGAGATAACTGCGCTACTAGGTCCGCCGCCACTCGATCTACTCGCCAGAGGTAGCGCGAGTGAGAAGTTCTTTACGCAAGATGGTAAGTGGAAGGCTTTGGTTGCGTCATTCTGATAGTATGCCGAGACATTCGTCCCGTAGGTAAACTTCTGGCAGATATCCCAGCGCCAGATTCGGCTCCCTTAGAAGACCGAGAGACCACACTGACTGATTCGGAAGACCGAGAGCTTTTCCTAAGCTTTATGCGGAAAATGCTGCAATGGGACCCTTCGAAACGCCACTCGGCCAAAGCACTGGCGGACGATGAGTGGATACGTAAAAGTATGTAAACTCGCATGGGCAACTAGCGATTTTGAGCTACTAAGGAGCACGCGGGAGCACGGAAACGTTTGGGCTGTATCGCCCACCAAACACATGAGAAATTGCGACGCCGTGCGCCAGCCGGCGAAATTAAGACGTTCTGGCTGTTCGCATTCTCGACATAGACAAGCCATAGGTCCCGGATGATCGCCCAGCTTGAGCAAACCCCCGCGGCTGTCATGAGAGACCTCCCCTAGACGGACCGGAATCCAGCCGTTGCCTGGTGACGTACGACGATGGAAAGCTCTTCCTCTGGTCGAAAGCCTTAATCGAGATGTCGGCGCTCGTGTTGAGCGCTAAGTTCTCACATACGAAATCCGGCCTTTTGATCCAGCTAGACAATCACGAGAAGAACTCTAGACTACTACCCAGCAGCTTCATGAGCAGCTCCGAGGTTTTTGCTCAATTAACGTGGGGAAGCCTGAACGGAAATGGTTGGCACTGCGAGGCTAGTCTGATCTTTCTGGCCTTCTTGCACCGACTTGGCGAAATCAATTTCTCATTCGACGTTCCGATGGGCTTTCGGACATCTGTGCCCAGGAGGTTCGTACCGGGAATGCTCAAGGATATTTCATCCCCTTCGTCAATCTCCCCACAAGTACGGCCTCGCCAACGCGATGGGGTCCATGTACAATTCCATCCTGCTCTCGATTCCGATGCACAGAAATCATACCAACTCAAAGCGTCTCTTTCAGTCCCTCCGACAACGCTGCTCCGCGGACCAACTCCAGGCTCTGGGGAGGTATAGCCGCCAATGCAGATACCATGGTAAAGCCGTTATCAATTGGCGTGCTGTACATGAATGCCGAGGAGATCACCGTCGTAATAATGATGACCGGTTGGATTGCCAGGATCAGCTGCTTCATTCTCGTATATCGCAGCAGTGAATGGCATTGGAACCGCTTTACTGCCATCGTCCCATTTACGCCGACATATTCAGCACCATTCCTCATTTAGCGCCCTCGTCTCATATCGAACCCCAACCTTGAAAGCAGAGCATGTAAGCATCCGAGTTTTCGTCGATTCCGAATGGGAAACGGGCTCAAAATGCTTCGGTCTTCCGACAAAGTGGCGGCCATGTATCTGCGTTTCTAAACGTGGCGTACTCCGCCCTACCGAGACTGTCAGTCGAACCACACAACGAGATCTAAAGCGATCACTAAAGAGCCGATCGTACTGCACCGACCAATCGAAGCTTGCCGAACGTCGACCAAAACCGACACACAACCTCTGGCCAGGTTAGTCACTGAGATGCTGCCGCGGCATTGTAGGCAAACCTCTTTTCCAATACACCGCCTCTCTACGAGACATCGCTGGGCGCATACAATCGGGCTTGTAACCGGGTACTCACCTCGGTCAACATTGACTTAGGAGCATAATCGGAGGTCTTTAGGAAGCGGGCAAAGCGGGAAGGCCTATACCCGAACAATACGGAGATGCTCCAGCGCCAAGAGGTAATCGCACCTGATCTTACATCTTTGGCTTTCCGTGTACCCCCCCAGACCCCCTCTTCCATCCGTCGCTCTAGCCCGTGCAGCAGGCTCCTCCAGGATCAGCACGGGTACGTACCCAAGACTGGATTGATGGAGACGCGGAAAATGCGAATCTTTCGTCGAGGTAGAGGAGCGGCACTGCCTTTCGTATGCCCGGGACAAGGAGTTCTGTCAAGGATCCGATTCTACGATATTTTCTCGGCTTGCTTGGTGGGTGGGCAATGGACGGACGGCGCTCATAATGCTTGTACATGCAACATGGTTGTATCTCGCACGGAGATCGACCTACCGAGCTGCACATAACGACTTTGTCGCAGGTTGCAGCTTTCTGGGAAGCGCTTTCAAAGCCATAGACGACGGCAGCACGACACGAGCGATGTCAATCCTGCCTGATGCTATGGCATGAAGCGCATTTATTCATCTTGAGAAAGCGACGACGGTAAAATCGAACAATCAGAACATAACCAATGTAGCATCTCGGAGCTCTCGGGGATTTGCTTAAACTGCTCCTAAGTTCTTGTAGCCAAGGAGCATGCATTGGGCTCTGAGAACCCCTCTTCACAACAAACATAACTGACTTCTCTACCCAGGTCAGTTGTGCCAAGCGAAGACCACGGGGGAGCCCTCTCCGCTAAGCAAGGTCTTACCGTAGTAGAGTGTAACCCCGCTGTGTTACTCGAATTACTAGGACAGCTTGCATTATAGGCATGTCAGTCCCGGAAACACAGTAGGCCGCAGGGGAGTGGCTAGAGTGGCGCATGTAGGTCTCAAGTATGGAACACCGTTGCCTTCCCGGTGCTTGTCGCGGAGTTCCCGAAGTAGCTGTCCGAAGTTTGTTACGGCACGTGTTTCGCCTGAAGTCTATATTGGAAAGCTTTACGTAGTCGAAACTCGTTTGGATTCTTCTTTGGCTATGGGATCTATGCTAGTATAGCCATCTCGACCTGTTGGCTAGCTGGTTTGTCATCTTAAGTCAGGATTCTAGGTAATTGTGTTAAGTCTTACCCTACTCTATATCTTACTAAGAGAAGGAGTCTCTGGAACTATACTACTCTTAGGCTTGGGTTGCCCTATCCTTATAGGATCCGTGCTTATATAGCTATCTAGCTAGGCCTGTCTGACTGTTGGTTTCTGACTTTAAGACAGGATTCTAGGCAATTACTTCCACTCACGTGTATACCACGAACCGTTCGGCGGGTGCTTAGGAAGCCAAATAGCAGTATATCTGCTGTTACGACAGTCGGTTCTTGGACTGCCATGACTCAACCAGAGTCCGTTTCGAGCACGGCATCCGGACGTGTCCGCTTCCTGGTGTCTTGTCGAGCTCTCCACCGTGCTGGCTACAATTGCCGCCAGTTAGCACTTCCCCTGATTAATTTGCACGGACAAGGACGCGGCTGGTCAATAGAGGTAGCCGCGACAAGGCACAAGAAGCGATCCGGTACGAATCGGAATGAGCAGGATCACAACTGACACGGAGATGCTGGCAAAAAGGTCGGCATCGAGCGGAGCATTCCCAGGTACACGCTTATGGAAAGACTGTCGACAATAAAGGTTATAAAAGACTCAGCCTGTGCACAACAGCAGCATTCCTCTAGCACCTCAGCCCCAAGCACATTACATTCGTTCAACACCATCGCTCAGGAACCTGGAACCGCTGCCATCATGCAATACAATTCCAAGACGATTCTCGCCCTGCTGGCAACAGCTTACCTGCCCTCCGCCTTCGGCTGCCTGCACTTCAACGCTACTCTCCACGTGGGCCCAAACCAAGCCACCAGCGCCCAAGGAGGAGTAGATATCGCCAAGGAGAAGCTCAGCGGCCAGGACGTCTCCACCAACGATCTCCGTCTCGACGTTTATCTCTGGGACGACGTTAACAATGACCAAATCGTCGAGCCCCTCAGAGATAATTTCTGCTCCGGTGTCGATTTGAAGCCATACGCCGACAACACCTGGACTGTGCCTTGCACACCAGTACAAAAGGGCGTCGAGCTCGACGTGTACTTCAACCAAGACATCACCGAGGGAGGTGTGCTTGTTGACATCCTCAAGTACAACAACCCAAGGGCGCAGTCGAAGGCTGGGCATGACAAGGATAAGGATCTTTTGTACACCTTCAGGGCTACCAGTAAGGATGGGCAGGGAGAGTTCTTCGAGACGGAGTTTGCCTGTGGAGATTGTACGACCTCTGACGGTGTGCTTGTTAAGTGTGGAAACACCAAGGTCTAACTTGAATCTTAGAATTGTCGATCAAGTCGCACCCTTCTTAGCAAAGGTCGTGTAATACAGCAATCGCCATTCTTTCGACTTCATTGCGAGTCTCTCCCCACAACGCCCTTTCTCCGTCTACATTGCCTGTAACAAGTCAGCCTAGATTGTCCACTAACTCACGAACTTTTTGGTCACGATCCGATGTGCTGGGCGTCTTGCGAGAATGCTTCGGAGGTAAGACGATTTGTTGCAATGTGGGACCGTGCCCGACGAATATGCTGATACATCAGTCGTTAACTGTGGCGCCTCCCGCGCTCTGTTGGAGAAGACAGCAGGACTGAATGGCCTGCCGCGCCAATATCACTTCCCGCCGACACCCGGCTCCAACTCAGCGTATGAAGATGGCCATACGACGCTGACGTCTCGCAGACCCATGGACGCAACAAGCTCCTCTCCAATGATGTGAAGGACCAGGTCCGCGCCGGAGCGTGTAGATTGCTGACTTGGCAGGAAGTTGAGACCTGTAGCGCCACACACAGCGCGAGCGCGATACCGACGCCTCCGCAGGCTCGTGAATGAGTTCGAGCGGATCGCACCTGGCAAAGCGAGCAGTACGAAGGGGGAACGAGAGGCTCGGCAAGACGAAGCACGGCAAGGCAAGGCAATTGGTGTGTTCGTTCCGGGGTCGTGTGCCGGGGGAAGATGAGATGGCCAGAAGAGGTTGGTGCAGTTGTTCAATCGTCATGGTCGGGAGAAGATCGGCGTGGGAAATACTCTACAGAACCTAGTTGGATGACCTCTCGGCCCCTCCCCGAGAGCAGAAAGCGATAACGAAGAATGCCGAAAGTATTATTATTATTGTGCCTCTCTTTCACATGCAACCGCGGAGACGAAGTCAAGTGCCGAAGGCATCAACATTTCTTTTCAGTAATAGAAGCCATGCTCATAAAACAAGACATGGACGCGGTGCCCGCAGACTGCACTTTGAATCATCCAGATCGAAAGCACACACGCACGCCACCACGATGCATGTCGACGGACGACCACCGCAAGACTCGATGAAGTCGACCTGGCGAACAGACAAGAGGCAGTGGGGATTCTACCACAAGTTCTTGAACGCCGTCGATGCCTTTCATGTATTCCCAGACCAAGAGGTCCCCGTCCACGCGAAGACGGACAAGATGCCATATCTCACTGAATGGTCGGTCTCTTTGTCTCCATTCAACACCTTTCTTCTGACGCCGGACTGACGCGAGAGCCAAGGTCATGCCATCGATACATCCTCCTTCGAGCCCTGTGGCCCATTGCACTTCAATACCTGTACATCTCCTTGACGGGTTGGAAGCTGCATCCCGTCGCCGCATTCTTCCTGTACACTGCCGCGATGCAGATCAATTCCGTCCATGAGGTCCGCATCCTGCGCCGCTTGGCACACCGATATGGCTTCTTGGATGGCGATAAGCATGCCAGAGACGAGGTCCCAGACGTTGGTGTAAGTCGCTCGTGTCCAGATCTGCACACTGTACCGCAAGGTACTGACACACTTCTCCCACCCACAGGTCGGCAAAGTGTGGGCATCGGTCCAGTTGACGACCACGATCCGCCCCATGTTCACAATCTTCCTCGCGTACCGCTCCAACCAACCTTTCTCGCTCAGCTGGTGGCTCCCGCTCGAGCTCGGCCTGTACTCCATCGTGCTCGACCTCTTCTTCTACACCTACCATCGCTTATGCCACGAGTTCGACGGGCTCTGGAAATACCACAGGTTCGTCGCAGATGTGAAGACAAGCTTAGAGATGCAGCTTTTTGACACTTCGAACAGGACCCATCACCTGACCAAACATCCCACTCCGCTACTTTCATCGTACGCCGACGAAGAGCAAGAAGTGTTGGAAATCGCCCTCATCCCGCTCCTCACATACGCAACGTTGAAGTACGCCCTCGGGCTGCCCATGGTTCGTGTTTCCCCTTGGCTGCGTTCTTTTGTCTTGCGCCCGACCCGCCACTGACCATGATGACACAGGGCTTCCACGACTGGTGGATCTGCCACGAGTACATCATCTTCTCCGAAGCCTTCGGCCACAGCGGCCTGCGCGTGTACTCCACCAGCCCGAGCGCGGCCTCCTGGCTGCTGAAGTTCTTCCGATGCGAACTCGTAGTGGAAGACCACGATCTCCACCACCGCAAGGGCTGGCGCAAGAGCCACAACTATGGCAAGCAGACCCGATTGTGGGATCGGATCTTCGGCACTTGTGGAGATCGGATCGAGGCGGTCGACAGTAATGTCGATTATGAGAATTCGTTTAACATGCCGTTGTGGTAGAGTCGAATAGCGTGACAATCGAGTGGAATATAGCAGGAATCTTGTTGGTTTTCAAGTCGAACGATACGCAGATCATGTCTTCGACAAACAACCTTACCGCCCGTATGAACAGTCGCTGTAACCACAGTCTTCTCAAACTTTGGTACAAGCGAGATTTGCTTTACCAGCCTGCCCTCGAACGTCCGCTCAGCCCACGCCTGAGCGCCCTGAAGAAGCCGCCGCCGTCTCGGCTTTCCCTCCTGGGCTCATGGCTCACAGCAGGTCGACTTTCCGATTCCATGCTCGCAGAAGGTAAAGATCGCGGTCGCTCAGAAATCGCCAAGTCTCCCTGGAGCGACTGGGAGCCTTCATCGAGTGAAACGACCTTCGGATCCGTGCTCACACGGGGCTGGTTGTCAGATCGCGGAAGAACACAAGGCGCAGCAGCGTCCGTTCCGGGTGGTGGTTGAGAATCTTCAGAGTCTTTGGCAGTCGTCACTGACTCATCATCGAGATGCTGCTGCTCCTCGACCGAGCTGGTCGGGGTGACGACGACGACGGAATCGACTTTCGAATCAATAC
The DNA here is from genome assembly GCA_963674455.1 of Lecanosticta acicola. Taxonomy (NCBI): domain Eukaryota; kingdom Fungi; phylum Ascomycota; class Dothideomycetes; order Mycosphaerellales; family Mycosphaerellaceae; genus Lecanosticta; species Lecanosticta acicola. The sequence continues at coordinate 8,486 of CAVMBE010000091.1, forward strand.
TACCGGCTTGAGTTTGCAATGCCCATGGTCGAGATGCTGCTGCTTCGTCAGTTGGAGCACCCCGCGCATTGGCAGAGGTTTGGGCAGCAGTCTCAATGGTATCTACTGTTGTTGGCGCTGATAGAGAAGGAAGAGTAGCACCACCCTGTTCGCATGGATCATGGACATGGAGAACTCCCTCGTCAGTATTGAGCTCCGGCGTTTTTGAGTGAAAGCATTCTTCCTCCTTTCGATGCGAAGACGCTTCCGGTAGATGCTCTCGTTCATCCGATGTCTTCAGCGCCTCTGGCGATTTCACCACCTCAGGGTCCATCCCCCTCGAAGCCGCACTGCCCGGTGGAATCTTCGGCTGCTGCGCAATCTGAAAGGGAGTCATGACCGAAGTTTCTTCGAGTGTGACGGCCGTTCTTTGTGTGTTCAAGACTGATACCTCCTCGATAGGAGGAGGTTGGCTGGTAGCTTCAATAACTCTACCCAGAGCAGCCTGTTTGGTATCTGCTACCGCTTCAGAGTCTTCGCTTCGCACCGCAGCTCCGCAACGCCGTAGTGTCTGCGCAGATACATCGAGTGTTCCACGCGATTCGCCATGAGAGTGGCCTTGCACAACAGAACTTTTCTCAGAACTACAAAAAGGTATCATAGCATAAGCGTACATCCCACCCACCACCGCAAGCAAGCATCTAGGAAGAAGACCTACTTTTTGCGGTAGACATCTCCCGTCCTCGCAATCTCAAATTCCACATCTTTGCCCCTCCCCTTTGCCTCCAGCTCCCGCACCAAAGGCAATACTTCCTTCCCAAACGACTCAATCTCCTCCTCGTAGTGCAAGAATGCACACAGAATAATAGAGACCCCAAGACTCTTCAGCAAAACAATGCGCTCGGCAATCTGCTCTTTGGTGCCAATCAATTTCGTCTTGAACCCGTCGTTGTACTGCACGAGATCTTCAAATTTCGAATTGGCCCACATGCCACTCTTGTTCGACGTCGAAGATCCAGCATTCTGCACTTGTTGGCGGAAGCCCTCGACAGCTTCAGCGTCTGCCTTGCCTTGGATTTCTTGCAGGACGCGAATGGCTTCCTCTTCTGTTTCGCGGCAGATGACGAAAGCATTGAGGGCGAAACCAACCTGTCCTTCACGATCATTCTTCTTTGCTCGTTCTTTAACATCGCTGATCTGAGTTTGGAAACCTTCCAGTGTATTACCGTTCATGAAGTAATAATCCGACACGGATCCAGCATTCTCTTTGGCATCGTCGGAGTTGCCACCCTGAAAGATTTCCGGGTATGGACGTCCGGGCAAGTTGAGCGGTTTTGGCTTGAGGGGATAGTCGTGGAACTGATAAAAGTCTCCCTTGAAGGTGAACTTGTCGTTGGTCCAGATGCCTTTCAAGCACTGAATGAATTCCTTGCTGCGACGATAACGTTCCGCATGGTCGAGCCACCACTGCCCGATACTCGCAAACTGCAGAACAAATCAGCATACCTCAGCAGAAACCTGCAGAACGTGCAAGACTTACCTCAGCTCTGAACCACCCACTGACAACATTCACGCAGACTCTCCCCTCGGAGTAGTTATCAATGCTGGCAATCTGCTTGGCCGCAACAGCAGGATTCCAAGGCCCTGGAAGGAGCGCAGCAATGACCTTCAAGCGCTCTGTAGACATGAGCAAAGCCTGCGAGAAGGAGACAGGCTCATGCTGGTTGTCAGCACCATACCCGGCCATAAATCGAATCTGAGAGAGCGCATATTCAAAGCCCACACGCTCCGCGGTGCGAGCATAGCGGACATTGGATTTCAAGTCCCAGCTTGTGCGCTGTTTGATCTTGCTGATGACCAGACCACCCGAGACATTGGGGACCCAGTATGCGAAGCGCACACGTTCTGGGTCGGAGTTGAGCTCGTCGGCATAGCTGAGATCGTGAGAGTCGGTGGCAGGAGCGGAAATGCCGTTGGGAACAACGCCATTTGTGACGGGAGACTGATGGCCACTCCGTGATTCTGCGCCGACGGGAACGACGATGCGCTTGCCGCTGATATGCCCAGTGCGCATGCGATCAAGGGCGTCGTTGATGCCGGCAAGACCGCCCTCGGCAATCTCCACATCTGGCAGCTTCAGGCTCTTGGCGACGAGGAGTTCTTCCAACCAAACCGACATGGCCTCACCAACGGAAGGCGCTTCGTGGAAGATCTTGATGGGAACGCTGTGGTGTACAACGCCTTTGCCGACGTGCTTGGGAAGACCAGCTAAGCCGAGGATATGAGACTTTAGACCAGTATCGGCCTGCGACAGAGCTTCTTGCAGAGATGTGGCAGAGTCCTTGCCGTTGCAATCGATGCCCAAGCGAAGCTTGCCCCCAGTGACAGCCTTGAGGATCTCGATCGCCCGCTTGTCGTCATACTTGTCGACGAGGAAATCAGCGCCCAGCTCGGACAAACGCGCACCGCCGCGGGCAATGTCTGCAACGCATGCAACCTTCAGACCCGCGTGTTTGGCGATTTGCAGAGCGATCTGGCCAGTCATGCTGTGGGCTCCCCAGATCACCAACCACTCGCCCGGTTGGGGTCGTTCTGACTGAGGAATGCCAGAGAAGACCTCGCCGCGAATATCTTCAGGGAGCTCTCGCGGGTCCAAAGAGCGGATGAGGCGAGCAAAGTCTGGTCCAGCAGGAGCATTCCTGAGGTTGGTGAGATCCAAGCCAAAGCTAACTCCGAGCGAGACGAGGGCAGCGACGTAAGCCACGCCTAAGGCAGCGCCTTCCTTGACAGTGACGCCTTGTGGTATCCGTGTGACATTGTAGTCCGTTGTGACAACATACTCCTGATACGCAGCTTTTCTGACATCTCGATAGTCGGTCGATGCACCGAAAACCACATCGCCCTGCTGAACACGACTGCTACTTCTTGACCCTCTCACCACGATGCCTGCAAAATCTCTTCCGTTGATCCAAGGGTAGCTGGGCTGGCTGAAGCCATAGTCGGCGCCCTTCCAGTCGACAGGGTTGAGGCCGATAGCGAGGACTTGGACTAGGACCTCGCGGTCACCTTGTAGTTCGGGGATTTCTTTCGACTTCTCGAGCGAGTACTTCTGTCCCGGGCCGTGGAGGAGCAGAAGATCTTGTTGCGGGGAGGCAAGGCGCAGGAATTCGTCGTCTCGAGAGCCATTGGCATGGCCGGAATGGCCATTTACCTTGCCATTCGTCGTCGGTGAAGCGCTTCCACTGAGGGAAGCGAAGCTCTTGGTAGAAGATGCTCCGTTGAGCTTCGTCCGCCCGCACTCGCTATCTGGGCGAAGTGAAAGGAATGGAGAGTTAGAGTAAGCAGATGGCATCTTGCCTGCAGCGTAACCGAGAGAAGGTGGACCAGGAAATAGCCAAAACTGCGGCAGAGCAGGAGATATGTACAAATTCGCGGATACTAGCAATTCGGGCTGCAACAACGAACTCAGATGAGATTCACTTTACCGTGAAAAGACAAGAGGGTGTGGGTGAAGGGGAGATGTTGGAGGCACGCGGCCGTGGCGGCCTATCAGACTTGCCCGGCGGCGGCTAACCTGGTTCTTGTCATGACCAGGCGAAGCGTTGGCGAGAGGCATCGAGGAGAGCATCCAATGGATCGAGTGGAGAGCGGTCGAGTGCGGTGGTGTTCTGGAGGAGTGCCCGCTGTCGTCCTGCAGTAGTTGCGATTGCGTGCTTCCTTCCCCGCCATGTTGTGATGGAGCGGGCGGAAGTCTATTGTATGAGCAGCGAGACCTCACCTCTTCACCTCGTCGTCTCATTGATCGGAAATGGCGTCTTTGCTTGTGACATTGGACCGTGACAGGCAGAATCCTCTCTCATCATCGTATTACTCAGGACAATGGGCGATCGCCAGCGTCGAGTTGCGATGTTCCAGCCGTGGGAGATGGAGGCAGAGCGACAGGCCGAGAGATCCTTTCTCTCATCCCACGATACTCTACTCTCCTCGCCTGTCCCAGATCCCACGCAGCCCTCATGTCCGGCACATGTACATGGGCATCCCAAATTCCTGTTCAGCCAGGCTATTTCTGTCTTCCTCGTGCTCGACCCAGGAAGCCGGAAACGGCCCTCGGTCCATATCGCGTCCATCCACATAGATATGTCCCAAGACTGCAGCTCCCGCACAGCTAGCTAGTCTCGGATCGTATCGCCTCTTTCCAACGGTAGATGCTTCGTAGCGAGGACGTTGTGTAGAAAGCGAAACGTGAATCTTCTCGTCGCGGTTTGGATAGTGAGATGGTGTTTTCTTGACAACAACCCCACCACATCTGCGGAGGAGAAGGCCGGTCAAATGTCGTGCTCGGGAAAGGAAAGTGACAAAAGTCTGCGCCTGATCCAGGCTCTTACCCCTTCACACACTCCCCTTCCTGGCTTGTCCCATCAATCACAGTTCTATTCCATGACACTCGCTGTAGAGACTCGCTCCGCAGCTTACTGGAAATCGAAATCTTCTCGCTCAAGACTGCCACTTTTGGTTGCCATGAGCGTTGAACAGGGCCGTCTCAGCATGCGGGAAGTCCTATTCTCCGAGTCTAGCGGGTGCTAACGGTCAATGGGCGAGATGTGGGATACGCCATCAGCAGCTACCCCAACTGTACCACTCCTATCCAGCATGCGGGCCATTTCTCCAGAGTAGTCAGACTCTATCGTGCCCTTCTCAGAGACGAAAGGTGTCGTGCCTATTCTGGCAATGCCTGGGTGGCCAGGCAGCGTACTGGAATTCCTCCCGATCTTGACATTGCTAACGCAGAAACATGATTCACAAACTCCGCCATACCATATCATCATTCCATTCTTGTCAGGCTGCCGCTTGGCTTCTGCGCCGTCTCTTCCCAACGACTTACGACTTGAGCACTACGCACCGATCTTCGACGCTCGAAGCCCGGCGCTATCTCCTTCGCTCTGTCAAGTAATCCTATAGCATCAATGGCCTCGATCGACGAGAAGACGCTCGACTGGACACATGAAGATCCACCAATGTCCACGCCTCTCGAAGACGTGACTCAGTACTGGCTGACAGACTGCATCAGTACCTCACTTTCGCCGTCTCGCCACCTTCTCACTCCCGGGAATATTGACGCAAACGGAAATCCGGCATGGCATATCCACAAGCCACTCGGCTTGAACTGGATTCTCAAGGAAGCTGCTCCTGTACCAGAGGTATGGACCGAGACCGCGGGAAACCTGAAGTCCTTCCGACAGCATGACGAAGGAGGACGTTCTACCGCCATGCAGAGACCGGAAGCCCTGTTATAGGCTCTTGAAGACTTTGTAGGTGAGGTGTGCCCTCGCTTAGCATGAAAACCCCATATGTTCGTTGCCGGCAAAACGCCGGCTCCTCACTCCACGACCTCAACCCAACTTCAACTGCTCCTGCACGCCATCTGGAACACATAATCTCTTCCCAAGCCCACGAACACCACTAACACGTTACATCGTTCGCTTGAGATCCCGAGATGTCTGCCGCACCAGCTATGCCTCCGAGATCAGCCCTCTCCATCTGCCGCAGGCCCACGGGCAACATATCTGCGACGCCGCTCCGCTCGCCTACCGGGTACCGCTCGCCTACGCCTCGCCGCCGTAGTGGGTGCCTCCCACACAGCAGCAGCGCTCTCGCCTGCCCTTCGCCCTCTGCGGCAAAGTCGCCCGGGCGGGGTATGTCATTGCCGGCTTATCGGCCATCATAAACACTTCGCTCGTCTGCTGCGCGCCTGCAAAGCCCACCTGCCGTACTGAAAGGTAGGAATTTCGAGACTGCGAACTACGACATGGCTGAGAAGAAGGCGTGCACCCATCAAGTTGAAATGGAGCTCTGGTATGTTCCAGTGTGTGCATTCAGATCTAATCATACCTATTTGAACAGCGCTCAGAAATCAATTCCACCGGCTGCGACTCCTTCGCCAATCTTCCTCCCTCCGAAACCTCATCACCACCACAGCAACAGGTACCATACTCACGACGGCATCCCTGCTCTGATATTGTCATACTGACTTTGGGGGTAGCTCAACACATTCGTACTATTCTCCAGCGCACCAAATCCGTTGACAACAAGCTGAATCAGACTTCCCGTCCCATTCATGGGCTTGTCACCATTTGCCTCCCACCACATGCCTCCTCCCAGACCTCTCGACTGAATGTACTGCAGCTTGGCAGCGGCAGCCGTCGGCGTATCGTAAGATATCATCTCCTGAGTGGATGCATCGTAACTCCAAGAAGCACCAACATTCGGATCGAAGTACTCTGTAGCACCAGCCTTCGGAAGAGCCTTGTAGTCCCAGACACCATTCTCCCACGAACCGCTTCCGATACCGCTATACGTCTGACCAGGGCCGGTCGTCATTTCGAACGCGCGACCGTAGAGCGGCATACCCAGGAGAAGCTTACTCGGGGTAACCCCATTGTCGAGATAATACTGGATAGCCTGATCGGTGTTGAAAGGCGTACTATTAGCATTATCCGACGAAGCATAGAGATTGGCTTGATGGCCGGAATACGTGGAAAAGGAACCGGCATAGTCGTAAGCCATGAGGTTCCAGAGATCCAGGTACTGGTCCATCTCGGCGATTGCCAGGTTTTGGTAGTTCTGTGGTCCAGCGGGGACAGCGGCAGATAGGAGGAAGTAGGGCTCGTCCGGAAGGGAGCTGGAATAGTTGGTCAAAGCTGCTCGAGTAGCCTCGAGAAGCAGGACGAACAGAGCGCCTTCGTCGGTACTTTGCGGATACTCGTAGTCGATGTCGATCCCGTCGAAGCCAAGGTCCAGCATCAAAGTCACGGCGGAGCTGGCGAACTCTTCTCGCAGAGCAGCGGTGCCGACCATTTGCTGGAAAGCGTCAGCAATCGTAACGTCCTACAGTGTGTCTCGTGGACGTACGTGGAAGTTGGTGCTGTACGTCCAGCCACCAATACTCAGCAACGTCTTCAAATGCCGATTCTGCTTCTTGAGAAGATACAGCTGCTTCACGCAACCATACACATTGTTACCGACATCGTTCCAGGAATCAGTGGGGTAATGCTTCTGGAGATCGGCGTACTCGTCGCTAAGATAGACCTCGCCAGTATCCGGACGAATGTTGGCGAAAGAATACAGAACGTGGGTCAGATTCTGCACAGGCAAGTCCTGCGGCTGATAGTTGCGGCCGTAAATGTCCCAGTTGGGAAAGTAGAGAGCTGCTTTGTAGCCTGAGGTGGTATTGGCCGATGGTGACGGGTACGTGCTGTTGGACGAGACTTGGCGGTGTTCGAGAGACGGCGCGTTACGGGAGAATACTGACGCCGCCGAAGCGATTTGCAGCAGCGTAAGAAACGCGAGAGCCATGCTTGGGGAAAATTCAAACAACGAGCAACGGATGCAACGAGAGAGAGCTACGACAAAACGGCTGGGTACGACTTTGAGAAACCAACTGAGCAGGAAGCCCCCATATATCTAGCCACCGCAGACGTCCCAACGTCCAGGTCAAACGCTCGCCCAGGTCATCCAGACCCGTGCCGCATAACCCAGAAACAAAGCCCAGGTGCAAGCACCAACATCCCCTTGTGGAACGCGATCTCTGCTGAGGAATGTACGTTGCGCGTCTGTGTGACCGTGCAAGGCCGTTGTGCCTGCAGCCAGCCGGTACCTGAGCCGGGTACAACATGCGCACCACACTACTTCGATTCCAACGGACATCTCACTTCTGGGTCATTAGGAAAACAATGCATGAGAGATTCTGTGGGCATCCGGTCAACCGCGATATCGCCAGCAACGTCACCAGGAATAACGACAAGGGGACGACACCCACTCGAATTGAAACACTTGGGCGTGATAGGACGATCGCGTGGGCTGCATCGCTTGCGCAATACCACTCAACCCATGTAAGACAAATCCATCGTGACATTTGTCTATCTACACATATACTCGCTCGGCTGACAATATCACTCCGGCTATTGTTCCTCGATGGCATCCTCCACCAGGTCCCTGAACTTCAGCTCACCCTGCGTTTGGTGTCTCCTGGAGATTTCTTCTTCCTGGTACTTCTGTACAACCTCTTCCGGCTTTTCAGGTGGTGCATAGATTGCACCACCTTCTACTTTAACGAGCTTGTAAAACTATACCGCAGTGAGTAGATCGCTGCACCTAAGCAATTCAGGAAACTCACACTCTCCTCAAAACTTTCTCCTCGACCGCTCGACTCCTCGATAACAACAAAACCCTTGCTACCTCTCAGAAACTCCACAGAGATCTATTCCACCACGATGAACACCAGACTGTCGTTTGGTATAGGCTGACTATCCGACAATGTATAGAATCTCAGACCACCGCATTCCGGAGTCGATGCATCGGGTCTCAGACTGAGATCGTCCATGTGTTCCGGAACGGAGAGGTAATAAACGTCCTCTATGTCATTCGCGAGCTTCCAAAGACTCTTCCGGCTGAAGACGAAGAGAAAGTGAGGACAGTCCGGGCGGGATTTGGCTGCTTGAGCAGGGTTTAAGGACACGGAGATTAGAATTGGGGAAGGCAAGTTGCTTTTATGATTCTTTATGTGTTCTTGAAAGGCGGGATCTATATCTTGGAGTCGGATTGGCGCTGCTCTGCTCTTTAGCACTCATGCAAGGACTAATTCCTTGCAAAAGATCCCCCTTCGCGCGACAGATTGAATGGATAAGAAGCTCCCATGAATGTTGAGAAAGAAAGTGAAAGGCCGGAGTCTCCAGACCAAACTCCCACTTCAGAGCGAAGAGCGGCTGTTTCTGGAGAATGATGGGGCCTCGTAAGTCTTGCATAAGGCTGAGAGGAGCGTGTACCTAGATTCATTTGATCGTGACCGAAGCAACCTCCGGCGCCATTTCAACAGAAGCTAAAGGGATTGATTGAGCAGAGAGACATATAGGTGAAAGAGACTTCCTGCGCACTCTCGCGACTCGTTACGTATCATATGAACGGATCCCAGTGGTCGTAAAGACTTCAAATTCGTCTAACTAGTTTTTCCAGGAAAGCTGGAAGATCGAGAATAGACGGATCCACAGGAGCTCTAATCAACCCAAGCTCCTTACATCGTTCAATAACCTCTCTCTCTCTTCCACGGAGGGTGGATTGTTGGGATCTCGACCCACGCAGAGCGCACCATAAGGCTGTCCGAACTACACGACCATGTCAGCAAATGGGCAGTCTTTGGAATGTGAAAATACCGACATGGTTCGCAAAAGCGATAAGAGCTTTCTCGTTGGCAGAGTATCCTTCAATCAGAAATATGTTCCCGCGTTTGATATACGTGGTGCAGATCTGTTCAGCAACGCCAATAGCCAATGCATTGTTCATCTCATCCCTGTCTGTTGGAAGATCCGATGACTCCTGGATAGCTTGCACGTGCTGGACTTGATTGATCCACAGGTATTCCAATTGATTCTTAGCGAGGTGATGAAGAACGCTTCTTACCTTAGCGTCTGGACCCCGTACGAAGAAGATTTTGAATTCGTTGGGAAGATGCTCGTCAGCTTTGCGGGTGGACTGCATCATGTTGAAGCAAACTGTTTGGGACTTTAGATCTGAATGCTTGGGAGTCTGCGAAGTGAGTCTGACTATTGTAAGTGGTCTATTCCAGCGTACTTTCGTATCTCATTGCCGCTGAGACGGTTAACGAAAGACAAGATAAGGCTAGGGAGACTCAAAACCTTGGAACTGTTGGACAAAACCCACTATCGTGGCTGTGTTAAGCGTATGACAATAATCAGAATAGCTAGCGTTGCCTAGAACGATCGGTTATTCCGAGCCATCCAGCGCTCCCAAATCTTTTCTCAAGCTTCAAAGCATTCTTGATCGACGCTTTTATCAATCGTGGCCCCTCGTAGATCTCCGGCTAGTCCGTCCCAAGCGCTTGTAGTAGCTTTGCCGTAGACCCCTCGGCCGTGCCACTGGTATCAATCTCGATGCGTGCAATCCCATACTTTCCCTCGAGAACCTCCAGAACCATTCGATTGTTCTTCTCGAATTCCGTATACCGCTTCTCAAAAAGCTCCGCAGTATCATCTTGCTCCCTTGCTCGCTCCAGAAACCGTTCCTTCGCGACAGCCTTGGGGCAATTGAAAATCCAGATCTTTCCCGGTCTGCCTACCTATTTGACGTAAGTTCAATCAATCCACATGAATTTCGGCTGGAAGACTTACGTTCTCGACGAAAGAAACAGCGGAGGCTTCATTTCTCGGGAATCCGTCGACCAGAAAGCCCGTGTAGTCCTTTTGCTTTTCATTCGCAATCTTCTCTCGTAAGAGCCTGGCCAGGACTTCGGCTGGGATGAGTTCACGGGCTTGTAGGCTTTTCCTGATCATCTGCAAGTCGACCGCCCCATCTTCCGTCTGACATGGCTTCGTGCTGCTGACCAGTTCCCGCAGGAAATCTCCGACGGAAAGGTGATAATAGTTGTGGTCCTTGGCAAACTGCTTGCAGAGTGTTCCTTTGCCGGCACCGGGGGCTCCGAGGACGAAAGTGATGTTGCCATTGTCGCTAGAACGAAGTTGATGCTCTCCGCACATGTTACCGGTATCTCTCTACACTGTGTCCCAGTACAGAAGAGTGCTCCGGAACGATGTTGAGCAGAGCTTTATGGAAACCAAGGTATTTGCGCACGGATCTTTCGACACGTGAGAGGAGAGTATCCGAGACATTTAGATGCGTCTCCAACTTCCTATAACATTCTCGTTGATCCAATCGAAGAGGTTTCCGAGCTCAAGATGTCCTAGATAATGATCCAGGGAAAGTCCGAGGTCATTCGCGTCAGCCTGGCTCAAAGCATCCAACTTGTCCTCATTGTTTCGCTGTTGACAAACACAATAAGACAACCATGATTGCTCCAAACAGTCACCCAAGACAGTAGAGCCCGCTCCGTATATATGCAGCTTGTACCACTCATCCAAAGGTCGCTCACCAGAGTAAAGTGACCGAACCACACTGAAAATGGTTCTCGCAACACTCTTCTCCGACCGAGCGAGCCAGGTGTCTTCTGCTCTCATCCTCTCTGGTATCGCAGCAGCAGCCTTCTGGTACCAGCAAAAGCAGAAGAGTACTGAGACCAAGCCAACGTCCGTCAATTTCCACTTCACGCGCAAATGCAACAAGACCTGTGTCTTCTGCTTTCACACCGAGAAGACAAGCCATGTCGCCAGCGAGGAAGACATGAAGAGAGGCCTTAAGCTCCTGAAAGAAGCGGGGATGCGAAAGATCAACTTCGCAGGAGGCGAGCCATTTCTCTATCCCAAGCTGCTATCCATGCTGTGCCAGTATTGTAAAGAAGACCTCAAGCTCGAGTCGGTATCCATCATCTCCAACGGCACCAAGATCACCCAGAATTGGCTGCAGAAGAATGCCAAGTACATCGACGTACTCGGGGTCAGCTGCGACTCTTTCGACGAGGAAACCAACATCCAAATCGGCCGCGGCACGGGCGAAAATGTCAAGATGCTGTTCCAGATCCGCAAGTGGTGCGAAGAGTACAACATCAAATTCAAGCTGAACACAGTGGTACTCCGCTGGAACTGGCAGGAAGACATGGCCGGAACAATCGAGCAGCTCAGACCGTTCCGCTGGAAAGTCTTCCAAGTCCTGCCTGTAGGAGGTGAGAACGACGCATCAAAAGCGGAGACAGAGTTGGACAAGCGCAAGCGGAATGTCAAAGACGTTCTGATCACGGATGAGCAGTTTGCTTCTTTCTGCGAGCGCCATAAGCACCTTGACTGCTTCGTTCCAGAGTCGAATGACTTGATGGCGTCAAGCTATTTGATCGTGGACGAGTACCTTCGCTTTCTGGATAAGGGGAGTGGGGACGAGAAAGCATCTTCCAGTATTTTGGACGTCGGGGTGAAGAAGGCTTTGTCAGAAGTGACTTGGGACCAGAAGGCGTATATGGAGCGAGGGGGAATGTATGACTGGTCCAAGGAGATCGGGGGCGGCGAGGAGGAGGGATGTAGCGGTGGCATACCGAAGGACCTCGAGTGGTGAGTAGCTGACGTGAGCGCCAAATGTAGTCCAGTCACAGAGTCGTAGACGCGGGAACTCCCGAAAAGCAGACTCGATCCCCGAAGAGGACCCGTGAAGTGAATGACAAATTCTTTGTTTGTTGTCAAGTCAACTTTCGGCAGGCTTGACACTTCCACGGTTTGTCAAAACATGTCGCTCATTCCTCGTAATTCCCCACACAACTTCTGACGACGATATTGCATCAGGCAAAGTACATCGCCCAAGATGCTCAGAACGAACACGCTCACGGGCATATGCCGCTGCAGATTGTCGCCTCACACTCTCGGCCACGTCCGCCGCACTCACTCATCTCCAAAGACCGCCCTCCTCGAGGTCGAACGCAAATTCAACGTCGCCGCCTCCCCTCGCCTCACATCGCAGCTCGAAATTGCTAGCAAGACCGGACCTCCGAGCCAAACAGTCCCGTGCATCTCGATCGGCATCCTGAATTTCATTCCTCAGCCCGACGAGTTCATCAATGACCAGTACTTCGACACAGCCGACTCTCAACTCGTATCCAGAGGGATCTGGCTTCGTCGCCGCAGCACGTCGACCAGCGACAAGTCAGCCCCCGTGGTGGAATGGGAAGCCAAGGTCCGAGTAGGAGGCGACTACGTGAACTCCGAATTCGAGGAGATAGTCGGGAAGGCCGAGATCCAGGAATTCCTCCAGCCACTCGAGTTTGATCAACTGCAGCAGATTGTCGACCTCGATTCAGCACGGCAGACTTGGCTAGCACTCGAACCGAGGATTGGCTCTGTGGATTTTGGCGCCGCTTCTCAGACAGAGGTGAAGGTAGTGGTGGACACATCGACGACAGAGATACTCGACTCGCTCCCTGATTCTGAGCCGCCGTTTCATCACGTCGTAGGCGAACTCGAGTTAACACGAACCGTGCAGTTACTCGGACAGGGAGAGGAAGACAAGGCAATGAAAGGAGAAGAGACAAGAAAGATGAGCGATGAACTGCAAGCGTTCATGAAGCGACACGAGACCTTGTTCCCCATGAGTCCGGCGCCTGTGGGGAAGCTCACGGCGTACTTTGCGTGGCGAAAGCAAGTCGAGGAGCAGCTGAAGATGTCTATGACTACTACCCATTAGCACAGAATGAACAGATGTTACAAGCAACAACTATTACACAATAATATTACCGAATCGCTCCAGCGGAGGAACACACGCGAAACTATGCCAGTCCTTCGGATCACCACCCACATACTGCTGCTGTGCCGGAAAAGGACACAAAGGCCTCACAGTTCCATCGCCAGTCTGACTGATAGCAGTAAGCATGTTCGGCACAATGTCGTCTTCAACCCATTGAACGACCGCACCCAGAACATCTTTGGGGATCGCTCCAGGTCCATTACGACAGTGAGCCACCCCAGGAGCCTCGAAATGACGATAGAAGTTCTCAACGTCCGGGTGATGTTCTGTAACACGCTCATAGTAGTCCGCAGTGCCATCTGGCATGATGAGCTGATCAGCAAGACCATGCCAGCTGATCATCTTGCCGCCTCGGCCTCTGAAATCAGTAAGATCCGGATTCGCCGAGCCCATGATCCCGTCGTACTTCTGGTAAGATGTAAACAGAGCCTCGAAATACTGCTCATTGCTCAAACGGGTAAGATCAACTTTGGGATCCTGAAAGACCAAGAGTTGCAGCCAGGCGAGAGCGAGTGCAAATGGCGCCCCAGTGCAAGTTCCACCTTTACAAATTGTGCCGCCAATGCCGGGAGTGATGGGATCAGAAGCGTTGAAGAAAGGTGTCCCTGGGAGGAGACCATACCAGAGTTGTCTTCCAGAGGCTTCTCGAGGTCCCTCCCATACTGCATTGGCGATCTTTGCCGCGGCCTCGGAGATGCGCCACGGCTGTCCTTGACACATGAACGGTCTCCCGACCAACTTCTTAGCATTGAAGCCGTTTCTTCTCGGGTCGGAAATGACGCCGTCTCGCACGCCGTCCACCATGTCTTCTTCCTGTCAGACCTCGATGTCAGCGCATAGCACCGATTTGTGAGAAGAGCAAAGCCAACCTCGATCACCAGCCTGTTGATCTCGTCAAACTCACATGGCGGTGGGTAATCGCCCAGTCGATTCATGACATGCTGAGGCCAATATTCCGCCACCAAAAGCTGGGCCCAATTGAAAGAAGGAGTTCCAGCCACGATCCCATCAAAAGCATCCGGATATCTCTGGGCCAGTATCATACCCTGTCTGCCACCGGTACTGCATCCATTCCAGTACGAGAATCTTGGTGGTCTGCCATAGAATTTTTTCACCACATGCTTCCCGATTAAAGCGAGCTCATACAGTGATGTCGAAGCAAACGTCTCCAGCAGGCCGATGTTGACTTGTCCACTCTCATCCAAAGCCCAATTGATATTGAAAGGATCTTGAACATGCCCAGCATCAGTCGAAGCTGCCGCATAGCCTTGTGACAGAGCTGGTGCCAAAGCATTCGAAGGCATGGCTGTAGAAGGGAGGGACGCAGCGAGTCCCGCACCCCCAGAGCCATGGAAGCGACCGTTCCAGTCATGCAGAGGAAGCTGAACATTGACGGTCACCTTATCATTGCGGCCAGGGTGGATGTATGCAACGGTGACATTGCAAAAGTTGAGGTTGCTCCAAACTCCTCCATCGATGTGAACAACAGGAATCGTCATTGTACTGTAGCCCAGGACCGGTTCCGCTCGGAAGACCACGAACTCGACTCCAGCAACATCGGGCAGGCTGAAGACTTCTTTCGTACATCTGTTGAGGAGAGTTTCTTGCGCCGCAACATGGCGAGTTGATATCAAGAGAAGACTAGAAAAGGCGGCAGAAGCTCGAAAACGAGGCATCCTTGGCAAAGCTGGAACAGATCGCGAACGCCGCCCATAGCGACCGGAAGATGGTTTTGTTGGTCAGGAGCCAAGGCCTAATTTCGATGAAGGAGATTGCAAAAGAGCGTAACATAGTATTCAAACAGAAGTCCAGACCCAGCAAGATCCTTGCTGTGAGTTCGCACAAGGATATTATCTCCAAGGGTCATCATCCCTTGTATCACGCCAGGCGTCGAATGATCCTCACGCTTGACTCTCAGTAGCAATCGAAGTGAGTATTTCGCGGGCGCAAATGATATCTCCTCTGCCGCTCCAGCTTGATTTGAGTCACCAACCTCCTCTCGCGGCATCGGCAGAAGCAAAGGGGCTGTAGTAAGCTTTGCTACGGTCCTCGTCGCTCCCATTGTGTACATGGATGGTCCAGATACCAGGATACCTCGTACATCACCCATAGGCCAGATTCGAGAAAAGGGTACGTCTCTGATATGCCAATATCGCAGTTGCAACTAGCAATCTCGGCACGGATTCAGCATGGCTCGGCTCGGCTGGAAAGACTCGACCCGCGGTAAGTCAAGTTATACTGATGACCTGGACGGGAACAACTTCCCCTATCATAGTCTCTCGACCAATGAAGAGTGCAAGATGGGAATTCCCCAGAAGCCCGAAAAATCGGCTCAGTAGTTTTCTTCTGAACTGCCCAGCCCAGACACTGATTCCTTGCGTTCGGCTTGCATTTACATGCTCCCCTCGGCTCAAAATCGGCCTTCCGTGCCGAGGGCACAAAAAGGCTTCCAAAGCACTCGTCTTTGCCCTTCGGGTCTGATCATCCAATCAGCACCGGAGGGTAAATCTGGCCCATTGGAGTGGTAAACGGTCTTGCAAGACGACACTCCCACAATCTTGCCCAATCTGCCGAGTTTGCAAACTCGTGCTCGCCCAGTTCTCAATCTGCCGAGCTTGCAAGCTCGCGCCTTGCCCAATCTTCTCGCTAGGCTTGCAAGCCTAGCAATCAAGCCCAGACAAAAAAAGACCCAGGTCTTTTCTCCGAGACAGTACGCTGTCTCGGAGTTTTTGCCATTTTTGAAGCCAGAATACTTGGACTGATCGCGCATTACAACTGTTCAGCGCAGTCACCTCTGTTTCCGAGCTGGGACAAAGGTAAGTAAAGGGATTCTTGGTCCTATCGATCGGCCGTGCTGCTGGCTAGACGACTCGTGACAGGTCGCGTGGTGTCTGATAGTATCATTTTGGCATTTCTCGAACACAATTCCACTTGACATGATCGTCGGCTGAAGTCCAGGTACCAGAATTGAACCTTCGTAATGTTTGACACGACTCCTGCCTTCGTCCTTCCGAGCTCCGTTTCAAGCAATTCGCCTCGAAGAGCACTTTGACAATCGGAATCCTGAAAATACGTCTGAAATTTCTGGACTTGCAAGTCCGGGCTTTTCCGAGAACCAGCATCTGTCTCTGAGTTTCCGCAGTTTCACTTTGCCGGTTGATATCTCGTTCACTTTGCGGTAGATCCAATTCCAACATAGCACATGAAAACTTCGTGGAGCACTGCTATTTGCAGGACCGCCCGATGTTCTTTCTCGAATTCGCAGAGATTTTGGTTCGTGCCAAGGCTCAAGATTGTAGCAGTGTTCCAACTTCGCCAATACAGTGTAAGGTATGTGTCTTGAATGCTGTTCGAGTCATGCGTAAGTCTTGCCCGAGGTTTCGTTAGGTATATGCCTCCAGAAATGGGGAATCATGCTCGAGTATATCCGCAATAAGAACAGGATTTTTCCCGTGTGGTCTCACTACTCATCAAGGCGGGAATCAAAGTCATTACGATCTGTATTCGACTCCAGCCCAACTGTGTGGGGATGAAAGCTGGCCGGCTGAAGTTCGGTTGTCGGATCGAAGTCTTATAATAAGTTCCAGAACTCAAGCCTTCGCCCATCGGGGCTGATTGGTTGCAATAGTCAAGCAATCACCCAACCCGGCTGATTGGTTGCAGCAAGCAATCAGCCCCGATGGGCACTGGAAATAGGCTTGCAAGCCTGATTTCTAGAGGAACAAAAAAAGACCGGACGCGGTCTCTTCTCAGAGACGGGACGCCGTCTCTGAATTTTTGCTCTTCAGCATGACTGCTAATGCGTTCGATACGCGGCTCGAGTGTTGAGATAGGCGAGTTTCGCTAGCTTTTTGCTCTTGAGAGGTTTGTTTGGAGGACCCGAAAATTGCATTGCGCCAAAATTGAACCATTGCTCCAGAGTCGTTTTGCGAAGGATGAGGTTTTCTTGGCTGGCATTGTGGGTTGTCCCGCGAAATTCAATCGAGTCTCGCTCTTCTCTCAATTTCGAGTCTCATAGTCCTTACTCCAAGCCATTCCATCATATCACGCATCGCATACTGCACCACCCGCTTCGGCATACACCTCCATAGATCGCTCACGATCCTCGGTACGTGGTATAGCTCCAAGGACCCAAAAGCAAGGGAACATGATAATGCTCCTCCTCCTTCTTCGCCGCAAAGCGCAACTCTACCTCTGGCCAAAAAGTCTTGCCCTTCCCAAAGTACTTCTCGGCATCGAATGTCAAGCTCCAGACCATCTCTTCTCCGTCTCCCAGACGCTCCTTCACATTCTTTACGATCTCGTTGATCTCGACCGAAGACGACCAAGCAGCAACGCGGCCATCAGTATTCGTGGTGGCAGCCCAGTGAGCGGTGGTTGCTTGCGAAGGAGAGATGAGCTTGAGCTTGACATCTATGTTGGCGCCTGGTTTGCCGGCGACGGTATCGAGGACGTGGCAGGTGATGAACGGACGGGAGGACATGTTGGCGGGTTGGAGTTGAGCGGAGATGGTGGAGAGTCTGCTTGCTACTTGAGGATATTTCGATGTCTCTGAAGTGTTGAGCATGTAATATTCAGGAATGAGTGAGGTTAAGAGGAATGAGGGATTGAGAATGTGGTGTTGCGTCTATCTGTGAAAGTTGGGATGAAGTCGAGCCGGGCGGAGCTCGGAGATGGCCGCTGAGCCGGACTTCACCTTCTTCCTCTGCACTACCTTACTCCTTCCTCCCTCCGACATTGACTATTGAAAGTCCCACCTGCTATCAAATTCTCTCATGACGCATCAAAGCTCGACATGCTGCCGTCTTCCTGCGTCATGCTCCACGATGACAGAGAACGTCTAGTGTCAATGGAATCATTCCCGTAATCTCCAACGCCGGTACAGGTGGTCTATGCCAAGAAGCGATATGAGCTCAGTGGAAATGCAGCCTACGCCTCGAGATCTTGACCATTCCTTCCAGCTTCGATCTCGCGGCAACCGCCACACGCCGCGCCGATGGCCGCTCGTTGAAGTCGTGGGCCACCAGCTTCTTGACGAAAGTGTTGATATCCGCCGAGTAGTAGCTTCCACACGGCGAATCCGAGAGCAACTTTGGTCGGATCGGCACCTCGGGAGACAATCTGCCCACTGCATGGATGGTGGCGCCGAGCATGAAGACATCCGTCCTCGTTCCGTATCCTCCCTTTCCGCCCTGCATCGCCACGATCCCTTCTGGCGGATACCACGGCAGCGTGCCACAGCCCTGACGACGATAGTCTTCCTTGCCGCTCATGATGTCGGAGTACTTCACGACGCATCCAAAGTCAGCCAACACAATACGACTCTCACCAAACTCGCCACCGGTGCTGGAGATGAAGATGTTGCACGGCTTCAGGTCGAGATGGCACATCGTGTCCCAGTCCTTCGGACCGCGGTTGCTTTTGGCCGTGTCCTGGATGCCGTTGTGTAGGAAAGCCAGACCATCCGCAACGCACATTGCGATATTCCAGAGCGCGGATTCTCCGAAGTTCCCTCCGCCTGTCCGGATGGTCTCCGCGATCTTAGCCTCCACTGATTGCCGGTCACAGTACTCCAAGATCAGGGACATCTGACCTCCAGGCAGCATCGAGTACTCGATAAGTTGATTGAGATGCTTCTGTCCACGAACTTTCTTGAGAGTGTCGAGCTCGGCCTCCGCACGTCTGGCTTTGAAGTTGTCGCTCACGCTGACTCGCTTCTCGACATAGTACTTCCCGTCTCGACGGCCGCGGAGAAGGATGATAGCGACCGACATGCCTCCAGTCTTGAGATTCTTGACCTTGTCATACCTTTGACCTCCATGTGCCAATTCAGAAGATGAGCTGAATGAATCGAAGCGAGGAGTCGGCGTCTTGAGGATGCTGCGTGGCATTGCTGGGGGTGCACCACGAGAAGGCGATCGTGCTCGTCTCGGGAGATCAACCATTCGTCCGCGGCTCTGACGACGCTGTATGCCCCGATCTGGCGACGCATCTCTGATGGCTCTCGTAGGATCGAACACTCGCCCACGACTGGGCGACTGTTGACGAGGATGACCAGAAGGTCCCGGCATACCACCGCCACGAGATGGGGATGCACCTCGCGCTGCTCGAGTAGGGTCAAACACATGGCCTCGACTGTCGGCTGGCATTCCGCCTCCATTGAACCGATTTCCCAGAGGGCCACCGCCTCCCATCATATGTGGCGGACCGCCCACGCTCATTCGACGACCGCGCATCCCACCACCGAGGCCTGGAGGCATACCGAAACCACCAGCTTGCGGCATTCCACCTCCCATCAGCGGAGAAGGACCACCCATGCTCATTCGACGACCGCGCATCCCACCACCGAGGCCTGGAGGCATACCGAAACCACCAGCTTGCGGCATTCCACCCCCCATCAGCGGAGAAGGACCACCCATGCTCATTCGACGCCCACCCATTCCACCACCGAGAGCTGGAGGTACGGGTGCTCCGCCAAAGCCACCGCCCATCAGTGGTGAAGGGCCGCCGATCAAGGCCGGTTGGCCACCCATACTCATATGGCGATTGCGTCTGCCTGGCCGACCAAAGCCTGAATGCATCTGTGGGCCGGCGCCCATGCCGAAAGGTATCATGGCCGCGACTGCAGTTGAAGTGGCAGCTTTTGCGGTCAAATACTTGTGAGTCGTTCGTATGCTCTAGTCGTTTCCTCGAGTCAGCTCCAGACTCCAGTTCTCTCAGATGGAAATTATACCTTAGGCTAGGCTGTATAGGTATGCGCAACTTGGAGCGCTGTGTTGTTGTTGGTATTACTTCAGGTGGAGCTGATTAGGGAAGAGATGTCAACAGCTTTATAGGTGTTGACGGGGACGACGAGTGAATGCTAGCGACCCAAAGTACTTATCGGGCTAGCGTGAATTGCGCGGCCACTGCCGCAATTCACCTCTGACAGTGCAATTCACTACTACAGTGCAATTCACCCCTGACAACCGGCATCTGCCGACTATCTGGAAACGTTCGAAGGTATTTAGCCGATGGGGTCACAAACGACAACGGCTCCAAATATCGCTATTAGAGCACCTCTGTTTATCGAATGCTGCTCAAGGTGCGCGTAATAAGCTGAGACACGACTCCCTATCCACTCGAAGCAGGACTCGTACGAATCACCACAAACGGATGATTCTGCTGTCTAAGCTCCCCCCCATCTCTCTTCAGCTAGGCGCTGCTGAATTCCGCCCAATCAAACTCCTCGCCCTCGTTCACAAGAGCATACCGGACCGTATCACCCACCAGTCTCTGCCGGACGTCAAGACCTCGTACGTTCCTCATTACCCCAAATAGCGATCCTCCTGCCAGATTCTAGGTGGGTCCATTGGTGCCGAACTCCAAAGCCGTAAAGACATTTCCGGCTGCTATACCTACATAATAGAGGCCGGAAATCCGATCCGCAGTCGCCACGGGATTTGTGCGACTGTAGAATCTCCCAACAATGTGTAAGAGGCGAGTGCGGACGGTGGGCCGGAGGTCGGGGGCGATGGAATGCTAATCGGGGACAAAATTGTCTTCGTGGTTGACTTGGCCTTGCTGCCTATGGGGTTGGAAGGCAGCGTACAGGCGACTGACAATCTCGAGTACCTCTGCGGGAGAGAGAAAGGGCCGATTCTCAGTAGTCGAAACCTGCTCCGCAGCAGTTCTTCCTTGACTCTGCTGATCCGAGACCCCATTATCAGGGATCGCATTCCGCCGGCCTGGCTGTCTTCGTCGTGTGGGCAGAGGTTCGATTTCCAGGCGAATGATCTCTTCAACATCACTGCCTTCGTCCTCAATGACAAGATCCGGATGCAAATCTCGAAAGAATTGGATCGTCCCCTCGAAGCTCAGATCTACATCGTCTCTGCGAAAATAGAAATCTTCGTCGTACTGACTCTGGTCTGAGTCGGAGCTTGAATCGCTTTCGGTGTCACTGTCCTCGACGATGGAGATACGATGCCGTTGAAGCCGTCTTTGGGAATCTCGTGGAGGAGGTGCGAGGGGCCGTGGCCGCGTCGACCGCGGTGGAGTTTGATTTCGCTGGCTGCTCATTGTGTGTGATCGCGGCGTTGAGGAGGGAAGTCCATATCTCCTGGCGCTGTTTATAGCGAAGTCCTCAGGACAAGACATTGTTAACCGCAGCTCCGAATCTTTACTTCGACCCTGTTCATACGGCTCGACGACTGTTATATGCGAATGCATACTTCACGCACGAATTCGAAAGATGCCGAGATCGCAGAGCCGTGGGCTCCAGTCAATGATACAGAACGAAGCTTCTGCTGAGGTGGAGCTGGATGTCTTCACTGAGTATCATGCCTCATTATACACGATTGACAATATCGATATCCTCGAACATAAATCCACGTCTGCGATACATGAGGGCATGCGACATCATGCGTCATCGCGAGCATTTCCTCAATAGACAAGAATGAACGATCCATCAGTCCTGGCACGCGAATGCCTCTTCTTTGATATCGGCAGATCCCCAGGCTACAGAAACCTCTGAGGTTCTTCTCTCCGAAGGCACGTCGACTACGACACTAGGAGTGGTTGACCTTCTTCCTGCAACAAATTCTCTCCCAATCGTCTCGCTTGCCACCACAAAATGCCTTGGGACACTGCGAATACCAAGCCATCCACCGAAGCCCATCCGAACATCTGGTACCACGACACGAGCCGCACCCGACCAGGCCAATTTGCTCCCGCCGGTAAGTGCAATCGAGATGGCCAGCAGAAAGCTAAGACCAGGAATACAATGCTCTGGATTGATGATGAATTGGTGCTAAATGCCCCAACATTATCGCGCTCGTTTAGTAGCCTCCATTGAGAGGAGAAAGTGCCAGCCCCGACCGCAGTCGCAAGCGGGATGTAGACCAAAAAGTGTATGCCGGTCACGAACGCGGGCAGCCACTCTTTCACGCCAATTATATCTCGTTGAATCAGGGCGACTACTCCGAATATCGGCACAAACTCCACTAGGAGAAGAATGACAAACAGGAGAACCAGCAGTGCTTTGACTGACGGATGCAAGCCTGCATAGTACAGGAAGAGGACGAAACTTGATCACACGAATTAGCAAATTTCCCACACGCGTGAGGATATAGCTCACTTACAATAAAAGCTGATAGGTCCACAAGACAGCATGTTGTATCAAGTTGAGCCAGTCTCTCGGTGTTGGCGGTGATTGCACGATTATGTCAGCCACGGCGCTGTTGGCAGCAAGTAGGTAGAAGCTCCAGGCGAATTGATCTGTCATGGATACCAGATTGAGCATGACATGTGCCGAACTGATACCTGCACAACTCTGTTGTTGTTCGATCTTGTTGAGCTGAGGGAGGTATGAGGCTGCCGAGATAACCAAACGAAAACCCACTTGCACGATGCCGACCTGCTGCGCAACATCTTGGAATGGCACAGGCAAGTGCTCCAGATGGAGCTTGAGTAGCATTTGTAGTGACTGTTTTCGAGAGTCGCTCACGATAGAAGTCACTTTCTTTGGAACTTCATCAACCCTCCCGGGGCTCTGATACATGGCCTCTGACCCCATCAAGCATCCACTGTGGCAGACTCTTGCACAGTCAGGTGCCCACATAGGCGATTACCTATCGTTGTGTCGTCTGCTATGAGCACTTTGCAGCCATCATCTTCCGTCTTCTTGGGAGGCTCAAGAACGCGGTCTTTCCTGGTAAACATCGTGGTGATTATGTTCAGTTTCAGTACGGCGATGTTAAATGGACCTCGAGTACGAGTATCGGCGAGACGAATTGTAGGCTTATAGGGAACGACTGCGATCCTAAGACTCACAGCACGGACTGTAACAAGGATGACAAGAACATGGTAATGCATTTCGATTCCCTTTGGTCTTGGTGCCGATAGCTGACTAGTATCAGGTCCGTGAATTCGTATGCCACTCTCCTTGCTGACGAAAGTTCGTAGGAGTAACGTTTGCGGGTGTTTAGGAATCGAGCACTTCCTTTGTCTGGTCATTTCTGCTCCTTTCCCTATCTCCGTACAGACCGCTCGCAAGCTTGCGATCCTCGCTTGCGATTTGTCCCCCCCAATGATGTAATCTCATTGTTCGCATTGTACCCAGACCAAGCAGCCCCTTCACATCAAAGCAAGCATCGAGCAGTACTGACCACATGCACCGGGTAGGGTTTTAGTATCCGGCCTTGCTGTCATCGTTCCATAGGACTACGAGCAAGGCTGCGAACTTTTCTATCGGTCGGGGTTGGAGCAGAGGTCGAAGACATGGTGATCACGGCGGGCTGGGAACATGGAGTGCTTGTGAATGACACTTTAGGTCTCCCGTGTCTAGACTGCTCACCGCTTCCTAAACCCAAGTATTGAACGAGTTGGCGTGGCACAGGTGCGAGGCCAAAACATGAATTTCATTGTGAAGACGCGACGGAGGGTGTGCTTGCAGCATACAAGACACTGTTAACATTCTTGTCATTTGTGATGAGCGAAGAGCCAAAGCGGATGATGCAGCGAATAACTTGCGAGGTCCGCGGCCGCGCAGCCTCGGTTTCCTGATGTACTAGTATATGCCGTGCAATTTTGACTTTGACGCGAGGAAGTCCAAAACGCCATATAACATGGACGCGACCAGTGCTTCTACTTAATGACCTGCTCAGGCTCGTCAGGGATAGTGATCTGACAAGAGAACCACAACTGCGATCGATCCCCAGCTTCGATCTCTTTCGGTCGGGTTCATCAAGATGGTCTCGTTCACTTCTCTTCTCACATGCGTCACTGCCGCAGCGCTCGCGTTTGCCTCGCCACTAGATGAGCGAGATGCAGGTACAGACCTTCTGATCCAGGACTTGTTGCGCCTCGATCGAGCTATCAATACCATCACCACCGCTGCGAATGGCTATACCGGAGGGCAGGCCGACTATCAGCCTATTCGGGAATCTTTCGCTGAAGTCAACCGCACGAACCGCATTGCTTACTACGACGCCATGACAATCGCTCCTCGTAAGCAGATGCTTCCTTTTGCATAAGTCTTTGACATCGAGACATCTGACATGCTTCGCAGAGTCCATTCCCGACAGCGACCGCATTATCGCAGTGGTTGCAGACCCGATACAGCCAGATATCACTACCGCGGTGAACGCTCTTATCGCCAAGAAGGCTCTCATTGACGCTGCCGGTCTTTCGGAGGAGACCGCCGACGGATTGAATCTCATCTCTTCCGACCACGATACGCTTAGCTTGGTCGCGGTCGCGCCGAAATTGGATCCTGCAACTATTCCTGCTGCTACTCCGCCCGTTTTGCACATTGATCTGGACTGGAGGAGGGGCGTGGTTGCTTTCGGCGGATTGCCGTTAGCACCTATCACGATGTAGCATCGCATGTGGTTAGACTGTGTTGTTGTTAGTGAAATAATCGATGTTGTGCTGTCCGACTTGGACTCATCGCTTACCTTCGCATTTCGTACTATCTCGGCCGACATGATGGTCGGCGCGCTGCTAAAGACCTCCCGTAGGCCTGGTGTTGCATTCCGTTCATGACATGTGCTCAGTCCTCGTCATCATCTTGGCCTCCACGGCGTTCACCAGGACTCCTGCTACGCTGTCTGCCACCCTTTCTTCCTCCCTTTGGACCCGACTGGCTCTTGCTTGGTGGTGGGCGCACAAATGCAAAGTCGACGGAGACGGTCTGCTCAAGGAGCTGTTGGCCATTTGCGCCTTCGATGGCGGCTCTCGCTTCGGACAGGGTTGGGTATTCGATCAATATGTAGCCCTAACATTCCCCGGTAGTCAGCGGTTTGAAACGCGGGAAATCGCAAGCGTATAGAGTATAACACACCTTGACGTAGCCCGTCCTGCGATCCAGATTGAGGTGCAGATTCTTGATCTCGCCGTACTCGCCAAACATGTCCTGAATGTCCTCTTCCGTGGCTTCTTCGTGCACATTCGTGACGATAATGATCCAGCCTTCAATACTACGCACAGCTACGGCGCTCTGCTGGGTCTTGGTTTCGCTGAGATCATTTTTCCGCTCTGGGGACGCGGGCGCGTCGACCTCCATCTCCGTGTCGGCCATTGTAGAGAGTTGCTCAGAGAATGGATCGTGATTGAGTGGTTGATCTTGTTTATCAAAGATGCGTTGCCGGAATTGGAGGTTGGTCGCAGGGCAGGCTCGGGCTTGCATGACTCGCTAGCGCCTCCGAAATGGGTTCGCTTAATTTCGACTTCATCGCTGAGAAAAATCAGCCTTCACTCTCATTTTCACGTTCACGACACCCTCCCGACGCTACAACGTTGAACGTGAACATGCCGAGCACCTTGTCAACACATACCACACAATCTAATGCCAGTGTGCAACGAACGGCGCAAAAGCTCATCGGCAGAACCTTGCCCACATGTCCTTGTCCTCCTCCCTTCGGCTCGAAAGTCTTCCACCAACGCCGCAGCCAACAGGCAGAGACGCTCAGGCAGAGACTCTCATTCGGAGCGACTGAAAAGCTGTATCGAGATTCCAATTTCACTCGTACCATGATGTTCTCGGCTCTGCGCGTCAGACTCGTGGGGAAGGAACCTTTCAGAACAGGCACGCATTCTAGGCCCAAAGCCAGCCTGAGAGCGTCCCTACGAACTAACTTCTGGTCTCTGCCTTGCATATCTGCGACAAACGTTCGATGCTGCAATGCGACAATCCAGCTACTTGCCCTCTCCGCCAGGAAAGGAATCCACAAGGTCTTCTCTGAAGAGCGGCCCTCCCAACCGCGTCTTGCGGGAAGGAGTCAGCTGTGTGCTGGAGCGTTGACAATCGCCGAAAGGCGAATGTGTACGTTGCAAGAAGAATTGGACCTTCATAGTTCATACTTACTTCCCTCCTCCAAGGGCTCTGCGGGAAGTGTGACTCCAAGGCATGCCGACATACCTTTGAGAGACCATTCCTCTCTTCTTGATGATTTCACAGCCTTAGAAGATGGCTTTGAAATTTGCTGCCGTATGGTGGGGTGCTCTCATGTATGCAACATGAGATGGTCCCGCAGTCTTCAATAGCCCTGGCGACAACCTCCAGAAGCGGTACATTCACATAAGTGCACTTCCTTCTTCACCAACTCTATAGAGTATTAGCGTGTTCACCATCAGTATCACAACTTCTCTCATCAACACTTGCCCGGAGGTCGTAACACTTTAATATGGGCGGACCGCAGGGAGACAGCCAGCAGCCTGGGCCCCAACCTAACGCTGATGCCCAATAAGTATACGTCGAACATGAGAGACCAGCACACAAAAAGTGTTACGACTGTTGAATGGTCACTTGGCCAACCTTTGAATGATCACAGACAATTAGCACGCCTCTCACAGGAGATCGCGCTATCTATTGGCAGATCACTGGTTTTGGACAGCACGCAAGCTCCGCGTCAAATGATGGCTCAGCCTTGCAGCCAGAAATCCGAGCGCAATTGGATGCCGCAATACTGCGACGGAGTGTCCTTGCAGAGCATATCGCGGAAGGCCTTTCGCAGGGAGCCGGCACGAGCGATGGTAGGAGGCGCAGAGTGGTGTTTCTGACCTCCAATCCCGGTCCGACTACAGGTCCAACTCCAACTCCAAACCCAAACCCAAACCCACGGGAAAACAAAAATCGCTCTCGTTCTCGCCCTCACGCACCTCTCTCATCGCACTCGTCAACTACTAGGGGCTCATCCAAGGGATCTTCGCACGCATCAAATGCGTCGCCCGGTCGAAACCATAATCACTCTTACTTGCACGCCCGTGCCATTCGTCAATCCCACTCGTCAACCCAAAGGACCTCTTCCCGGAGCACCGGATACGCACGCACGAAATGTACCGTCTGGCCAAACCCACACTAACTTTCGGTCTCAAGATCACGTTAGTCGTCAATCGCATTCCTCGACGTCTAGGAGCTCTTCTAGAAGAACCTCTCACGCAGGAAGTCCCTCTTCCTCCCGTGCAGGAAGCTCATCGTTCCGCCAGGTCTCGAGCTTCAGCCAGCATCATAACGGCACGATCACAATAAGTTTGTCCTTCCCCGGGAGCTCTTGAGAGTCTTCGAGGGAAGATGCGGGAGGAATCTTTCGGCGGACTCTACTACCATCACTTGGTCAATACCTGGCGAGGCGATGAGGACGATGGCGATGAACAACACGGCTTCGACGCTGGCGTTTCCGACGACGGCACAGATATTGAGGAGCCAAGATTCGGCTCCCGTGGCCGCTACAAGCTCGACCTGCTCTTAAACCCTTCGAGGCCTCGCTCCTCCGCCTCGACAAACAGACCTACAAAGAAGCGTTGCCTCTGCTATACTCAGGTGCTAACTTCATTTTCGACACGGATGCCACCAGCGCGACGCGCGCTACCTACATGCTCTTTCCAGATGGCAGATGAGGGAGGATCAGGAAGAGCATGATCCGGCGTGTACGAGAAGCCGCGGTCCCGCTTCGCAGACGGTGCAACCTTGTCCCTACCACTCGGAACATACCTGGCTTCCGAGAAGTCAGGTCTCGAGCATACCGACTTCTCTGTACTATAGGCTGGCGAGACTGACTGGTGGTGCACCTCGGGCCCCAAGGAGCTGGGCATGCTGTTGAAGCACAAGTACACCGAAGGACTAGACTACATCTCCTTGGGCTGTGAAGCTGCCAGGGCGCTTCGGGAGAGCACTGACGAGGGATTTTAGACCGGCTAGCGGGACTGTTCAATAGATCTCATTTTGCGCTGCACGGGTTTAGAGTCCTCAACCCATCTCCGCCACCATCTCTTGGAGGTTCTGTAAGAGCCGAAGAAGGACACAACGCCGCGCTGGATCGCCTCGACGCTGAATGTGCGTATGTCGAAGAGCATGAGGAAGACTTCGTGTGGGAATAGGCGGATCGCAACATCGACATGGGAGGGGATGGAAATGTCCAGGCGGTCGTTGCTCACCAGTCCCATGCAAGACGTTCGAGCTACTCTGGACATACCTTACTTCGAGATTGTCTGGCCTTTCTCCTCCCTCACCCCTGCCGATGTACAATAACTGGTCGAACTAGGACAAGCTATCAAGAGCGCTTTTGACACCTCTTATGGCAAGCAACTATCCGCATCGCTAATCACACTAAGTCCGTGACCTCTTTACGATGCTATCAAATTGGATCTTCTGGCTCTGCCAGTTTGCCGCCGTTCTGCCTTCGCTGGCCAACGCACAATATGCTTTTGCGCACATCATCGTGAGCTGGATCAAGTAAGATCAAGAGCCCAGTTGTCATCTCGCCCTCATTGAGGTCAGGTTGGCGATAACGATGCGTACACTGAGGACAGCTGGAAGGCCGACATCAGACTGGCCCACAGCAAAGGCATCGAGGCTTTTGTCTTGAACAACGGGGCACCGTATCAAGACACAACAGCAACGCAGATAGTGAGCCGCACATTAATCCTTTCTTTCGAGCTCTCAAGACTTACAGAATTGCAGATTCACGCTTTCCCCGCCGCCAACGCTTTGCGAGACGACGAAGGGATCGATTTCAAACTGTTCTTCTCCTTCGACTACGACAGTGGATCAGCCACGCCACCAGCCTGGCCAATCGATGCTGTGATCTCCATCCTGTAAGATTATTGTTCCAATGCGGCGTCCTTCCAGTACGATGAAAGACCCTTTATTTCCACGTTCGAAAGCACCGCGAATGCCGATAATTGGACTACTATACGAGCGAGCTTCTATTGATTGATGGGGGTAATCTAATTCTCGCCAGACTTGGTCCCACGAGCGGCCAGTTCGATCTCGATCTCGTGGATAGCGCTTGGAAGTTTTTCTCCGTTGTTCACTCTCACAAAATTCCGCGCTGACAGGAACGCCACAGTCTCCTGGGCCATTTGCCCCAACGGATCCGCAGCAGACATCAACACGACGACATCCGACGTAGCCCGGGACAACGACTTCCTCCAACCCGCCGGGAAGATTTCCATGATGGGCGTCTCTCCCCCTGATTCTTCTCCACCGACCTGCCACCAAACGGCAAAGCTTTCGTCAGGTCGCGGCGATGGAATCCTGATCAAACACAACGATATGAGATGCGACCGGACATGCGTTCAGATTATCATCACTTTGCAATGAATCAATGAACCAAGGCGAATCTCACTACGTCGGCCCCCATCGTGCAAAGTGGAATCCCCTCCTCCTCCTCCTCCTCCTCCTCCTCCTGAGCGGAGGACTGCGTCGATGGATACCACCCTCACATCGATCGGACGGCTGGAGAACTCTGCCTGCCGTATGCGATGGCGGTGGGCGTACAAAAGCACGCTTTATGATTCGACAAACGCCGTCGGTGGTCGCCTCGGGAGGAGAGGAGAGGAGAGAAGATGGTATACTGGCCGGTACCGCACCCGTCCTGCGAGCAGCGTGGACGCGGGAACGACCGAAGTCAAAGGTACCTTAACAATTGCTACAGCAATAGCAGTGTCAACTACGACGGGAATCAAGACTTGCCATGCCATCGGCGACATGCTAGAAAACGCGGGTTTTTTGTTGTCGTGCTGGTTTCCTCAGCTGCGGTCTCCATTATTGGCGGGATGACTTTCGATGCAGTCAGCGTCTCGGACGGGAAAGACCTTCGTTACGCAAGCGTTCATCGGGACAGACGGTGTGGTATCTGTCTCAATGGGCAGAAGCATTTCCGGTTCAGGCGCGGACATCACAGCTCAGCCGGCTGGCTAGTAGAACGGCGAATTACAATGCCTGGGTTGGGTGTGCTGAGTATTGTAACGAGATAGTCTACTCTCGCAGAGAGCAGATCAAATCACCAGCCTAAGGGTCTCAAAACACAAACACCTGCTCTCAGAAGAGATCCGTCATAGCCCCTGTACTAGCATCGCCCACCAGCCTTGCATATTTAGCCAAAACGCCCCTCGTGACGGGCATCCGCGGCGGCTTCCAAGCTTCCAACCTCTTGCTGATCTCCTCCGCGCTGACATCCATCTCGATACGATTTCTCTCTGCATCGATGGTGATGACATCCCCATCCTTGACCACCGCGATAGGGCCTCCCACAGCCGCCTCGGGAGAGATATGCCCGACGATAAACCCATGACTCGCACCGGAGTACCTCCCATCCGTGATTAGGGAAACATTCTTCAGTCCCGCACCCATAATCGCAGCGGAAGCCTTGAGTTGTTCCGGCATACCGGGACCTCCTTTCGGTCCTTCATATCGAACGACCACAACCAGATTCTCCGTTCGCGGGATCTCGCCTCGATTCAGAGCATCGTCCAATTCGTGTTCTTTGTTGAAGACACGAGCTTTCCCGGTGAAGACCATTCCTTCCTTGCCAGTGATCTTCGCCACAGCCCCGTTCGGAGCCAGATTCCCGTACAAAATCTCCAAATGTCCCGTGGCTTTGATCGGATTCTCGAGAGGTCGAATCATCTCCTGTCCCTGCTTGAGAGAGGGCCAGCTCTCGACATTCTCAGCCAGAGTCTTGCCCGTGATGGTCATCGTCGACCCATCCAGAAGACCAGAAGCAATGAGCAGTTTCTGGACCGAAGGGATCCCTCCAATCTCAAAGAGATCGACCATCAGATACTTCCCCGATGGAGCCAGATCCGCAAGAAAAGGAACTCGATCCGAGATTCTCTGGAAATCCGCCAGAGTTAATTCCACCTCCGCGGTCCCGGCCATTGCAAGAAGGTGCAGGACTCCGTTCGTACTCCCACCTAGAGCCATCATCATGACAATCGCATTCTCAAAAGCCTTCCGCGTCAACAGATCCCTCGGTCTGATATCTTTTTCCATACAGATTTTGATACACTCCGCCGCCTTGGCGCATTCCCGCATCTTGACCGGACTACTCGCGGGCGTCGAGCTGGAGCCGGGGACACTCAGACCGAGAGTTTCGATCGCCGTGGCCATGGTATTAGCCGTGAACATACCACCACAAGCACCTTGCGTAGGACAGGCATGTTTTTCAATATCCGACAAGATGTCCTCTTTCGTCTGGCTCGGATCATTCGGGTTTTTCAGATTGTCGTACAAGAATCCGCCGTGGGCTTCGTAGACCGAAGCGATATTGATGGGTTTCTGTAAGAGTTGGGAGAAACCCGGATTGATGGAACCGCCGTAAATCATGATCGAAGGACGATTATGCCGAGCGAAACCCATCACGACGCCGGGCATGTTCTTGTCACATCCGGGAATGGCAATACAGGCATCTATCATCCTCCCATATCAGCCATCTCCCCAATCTTCTGGTAGAGAATCACGAACTCACCATGCCACTGCGCACAAGTAACGGTCTCCACCGAATCCGCAATCAACTCTCTCGTCTGCAGACTAAATCTCATCCCCTCCCCACCCATCGCAATCCCATCGCTGACACCCACAGTGTTATACCCCCAACCCAGACAATCCAATTTTTCTACCTGTCGTTTCACCTCCCGATTGATATCCATGAGGTGTGTGTTACAAGGGTTCCCCTCCCACCAGACGCTCGCGATCCCGACATGCGGCCACGTTTTCAGGACGGATTCGTTCGGGACGCCGGCGGCGTATAGCATGGCTTGGGCGGCCGGGAAATCATGTTCGCGCGTGAGGGTGGACGAGTATTTGTTTAGGCCCGCGTGGCCCGGTTGGGAGTGTTTGAAGTTGAGGTAGCGGGCTTCTTCCACGGGATCGGGTTGTTGTTGGCGGTCGCGGGTGGATGGATCCATGGTGGCTGTAGTATGAAGGTCAATTGAGAGGATGAAAGGTGGGAGAGAGGTCAATGGCAGTGGAAGAACGAGAGCCAACAGAAAGAAGATGACGCAGGGCACTGCAGCTTTCACAGTGAGGAGTCGTGCAGTGGAGCTCTCTCCACACCCCGCAAACCATTCTTGGTGATTTTCACGCTCTCCGCCTCAATGGATCCGGTTCGTGGGCAAGTAGGCCGAGGAGAGGTATAACTTCTCCGGGCATTGAAGCATCTACAATGTTGTAGTGACTCCTGAGACCACGGAGATCGGGTTGGAGACAGGACAAGAGCAGCCATCGTCGAGGATTCCTTCCCAATCTTTATCACGTATTGCCAGATCTTTCAACGGTAAAACCACTGCGAAGGCTATCATGTTAACGAAGAACGTAAGCGAAAGGAGACAGAACGAAATGCCTCTCGGATTCGCCCAGGATTCGGAGTTGTGGGGCAGGCTGTTCATTCGACAAAAATAAGATGTGAAGAGGAGAAGGGGAGGAATTGTTGTTTGATACAAGCAAGCTTGTTTTCGGAGGCTATCCTATCTCGTCAAGCCTGCGTGTGTCGATGCGCTCGGGCAGTCCTTGGGTATCATAAACGCTCATTCAGTCATGGAAATTTGCAGACGCCTCCTATTTCATGGTACCGGGATCATCCTGCCACTCGCCGGCGCTGCTGCCGACCGTTTCCTCCGTCTCCTTTGGTGGTGGAGCCGGCTTCTGATCTTTGGCTGGCGGTGGTGGTGCGTCGACATCGTCGTCGAGATCTTCGAAATGAGATGGATCGACCATGGTCGCGTCGCGTGCCGAGCCGTCAAAGTGCTCCTGAAGTGTGTCGTCGGCCGAGACAGAGACGCCGCGTGGGCCCCAGTTGCGACCTGCAGGTCTGATGGTGCCATTCTCTTGCCCAGCCAATCCCTCGTCTTCATCGGCGATATCCTCATCTTCCGTGTCGTTTCGGTTGCCGCGCCGGCCGATGAAACGCTTGACGAGGAAGCTCTTGCTGAGATCGTCGCTGTCGACAATGCCGCCGCCTCGCAGCTTGACGCGCTGGCGCGAGTAGTAGACCCATGCAAAGTCGATGTAGAGGGCGGTCTGAATGACGCCGAAGATGACGCTGGTGGGGTCGAAGTGGCCCTCGCCGATGCCGCGGACGATCCAATTGAGGATGTAGAAGAAGCGATAGCTGCCGAGCGTGACGAGGTAGAAGGAGTCGAGGACGGTCGGGACGCTGGTCTGGCGGAGCAGCAGGAGCTGCGGCAGGACGCATACGGATTCGAGGACGATGCTGAAGGTCCAGAGGATCTTATGGGCGTCGCCGGTGATCAGCGGCCATCCCGGGCGAGCAAGTTGGTAGTAGAGGATGAGGAACAGGCTGTGACTCACTTCGACAAATGTGCTGCGCTTCCAGCCCTCAAAGAGGAGGCAGACGAGCGGCGCGGCGAGGACGCTGCCGCCCAGGCACCAGGTTGCGAGCTTCCAGGCGTACTCCTTCTCGCGGGTGCGCGCGAACATGCGCATCATGAGGAAGACAATGTAGGCCGACGAGGCGATGTAGAAGATCTTGAGGACAAAGTTCCACCAGCTGAACCATGGCGGCACCCAGAAGAGATCGAGGTATCGCGTGCCGAAGACGAGGATGTAGAGGAGCTGGGTGAGGAGGGAGACGCCCTCGGCGGATTTGTTGTTGTGGATGGCCCAGATGAGGATGCATTTGGAAGCGGTATGGGAGACGTCTCCGAGGATGCGGAAGACGTTCATGTTAAAGGACGACATCCCGGCGGTGGTGGTGGAGGTGGTGGTGTTGTCGTCGATGTCGTTGTTTCGACAGTAGTAGTAGTAGTAGTAGTAGTAGTAGTAGTAGTAGTAGTAGTAGTAGTGAAAGGTGGATGTTTGCGCGGCGTGCACGTGGCATGATACAGTAGCACAGGGAGCTGCGGCAAGGCTGACAGGGTTCCTGCCGAAGGGGTTTGGGGTCCAAAACTCTCCTCACTTCACCCCTCAACTCCATCTCCGCCATATCACCGTCTCCTGTGCAGTTGAAGCACCGTTCAGCAGCACAAGAAGAACTTTGGTGCTCGAGATCGATTGGCAACGAATACCATCCTCTTGCCGATGGTCTGTCATCCAGAGGCGAGCGATTTGCATCGCCTCCTTCCAAGCCAAGTGAGAAAATGACCAGGGACACCAGTTTGAATCAAGGCATCGACCGGACCAAGGCCACCTGCAGGTAAAGATCGTATTGCATAGGATCTGCGCACGTGGTATCTTTCTCCATCGACGAGTTGGCGAAGTACAACTACGTTGCCAATAGGCGTTTGAAAATGACGACAATGCGAATGTCGAGATTTTGCGCTTGAGGGATGTTCATATTGCAAAAGGAGCGCTCCCGACTCTCCACCACGTCGAATACATCGTCGTGCTCGTATGGGCCCCGAAATCGATAAAGTTCGGCGGTATCGCCCAGCCTGCAGATCCTGTGTAGGATGGAGCTCTGCATATGGGACAGTTCAGCGTCAGCGAGAGCAACGCGCGTCAAATGGGCAAATTAACATAGCTCTCCTCGAGCACAAGGGTAGCGAAGATCTCGAGAGCGATACATGGGCACAGATACCTGCCCTTACTAGTCCCACTGTCGAACTTACGCCGCGGGGGCAAACTGGAAGTACAAATGAGAGGAACACTCTAATTGGTATCATACTACTCAACTTATCTTCTCTGAAGAAGACGCCGCCGAGAGATCCGCAACCGTCCTATCCAAACAAGCTGAGCCGCATGAATCGACAGAGGAGATGCATCGTGCTCGGCAGATTCTAGCATAGCGTGTCTTGCTTCACCAAGTCAATAACCATCCGCGCCCATCTTGTCTCCTCCTCCCCGACCATCTCCGCCAGGAACTATCTGAGCACCCGGTCGTCTGTACTCCGAGATACCAACGAACCACCAGAACAGAACAAGGCCGTTCTGCGCTTGATACTTCGCCTCTGGGTTGTCCTCGTCTGCATCTAAATCATAATCCCCCTTCACGCAAAGCCACAATCAACAGACAGGTCTCTCCCACGAATGACACGGCAAATTCACCATCCAACCTAGCCCAAGCTCGCCAAACACACCTGGCTCGGGGTAGAGACCGTTCGTCGGTTGAGGCATCCAGCGATTCGTAGCTTAATCCTGCTTCATTGAATCGACCTTGCACTCGCACATCGCAAACCATTGGGAACGGTTGATACTATTTTACGTGTGGTGTGAGATCAATGTAGTGAGGCTCTTCGGTGGATCGTCGGAGGAGCTCGATACGTGGGTATTCGATTGAGAGCCTGGAATGAGGTTTCGAATTGCTAGTGAGCGCGTCCATCGCGGCGTCAGCTTGACTTAAGATGTCGTTCGAAAGCGATTTGTTATGGTGAGTTTGTAGGTGCTAGGCGGCTGCACTTTGGTGTGTTTCAGGCGAAGGACGCGCGCAGGACAAAGAAATACGGCAGTGCTTCAGAGACGAAATGGAGATGTGCATGTTGCTATGGCGGACGTTACTTTGACACGTACGTATTGATCACTCCAACTAGCTCTACGACTTACTAATCAATCCATGGCCGATCCAGTTCAAAGGACAGAGAGAATTAGGCCTTTACGAAATATCAAGGAGAAAGTCAACATCTGGAAACAATTGCCGTAAGATCGAACAATACCCGTCGAACTCCAGACGCCTAGTCAAGCAGACTGCCTACGTCCCTATCCAGCCGGGTGATCAACTCACTTGTACCGCGAGCTATTGCCAAAAAATCCCGTCTTCTCAATTGGTATCTAATCTACTCCCTCATTCAGATCCCTCCGTCTCGTAGTAGTGACAACAACCATAGCGATAGCTAACGCCTCCTTCAGCACCCCAACCCTCATGGCTAACGATCCTGCACTCCCTAAGCACTCGGAAGTTGACCGTTCGCCTGAGCATACACGTGAAAACTTCATCAAACCCAACCTTCAACCGCATCGTGTTAAAATCTTCCCACGACCTTCTCGAGCGCATCCCGGCAAAACATCCTGCCAAGCCCTATTCTGGACGAACTCATCTCGCGATTGCTTCTATCTCGATCAAAGAAGGATTCAAGCAGGCTAATAAGCGAACGAATCTGGGGAGTCTTGCCATATATTAGAAGCTTGTGAGCTATACAAAGACCCGTCTCTATGACTTCTTAATTCCGGAGTGCGAGAGAGATCTCGATGGAGCGGTTTCGGGATTTTAGCATCTTTGCCGTAGAGACGATTAGCTTTTGAGTATGTATAATAAGCCGCTTTCTAATCAACGACAATCTTTGCGGGCGATTCGGTAAGCTTTCTTCTTGTTCATCGAGATCAGCGTAGGCACGTTCCCCGTTGCCACATCTCGAGTACCGCGGATGGCTTACTTTCTTGAACGGAGCGTCGAGATCCTCAACGACATCCCTGAATCCCAATCCGCAGGGGAACCAAAGAATCATCACTCAAAATCTCACAGTTCTGAACAGAGATATGAGATCGATCCATCCAATTGCCCCCAAAAAAATTCCCTCATAAGCGCACAGAATCGATTTCCTTCCGAAGGAGTTTTTATAGTTCCGAGAGCATGATCGTCCTACCCTGCTGCTGAACCGCAAAATGCTCGAGGAGGGCAAGTCCGGGGGACTTGCGTTGGATGTAGAGACGATAGCTTTCCACGCATTGCGCGGAGCCTCGGTGATGACAGGGCAAGCCTATCGAATGATTTCCTCGT
Source organism: Lecanosticta acicola (assembly GCA_963674455.1). Lineage (NCBI taxonomy): Eukaryota > Fungi > Ascomycota > Dothideomycetes > Mycosphaerellales > Mycosphaerellaceae > Lecanosticta > Lecanosticta acicola. The sequence continues at coordinate 45,088 of CAVMBE010000091.1, forward strand.
CGGCGTCAAGGATAGCGAGTGTGGAGTTTCTGCTTCGCGAGAGATTAGTTAAGATCAGGAAGCAGCTTATTTGTTGTGGGTTTCAGTCCATGGAAAAGCGAGTAGCATACATGAAAAGAGCATCGACGATCCAAAACCTGTCTCATGAGCTGGGTTTCCAGTGCTTGTGAAGACCAGCAATTTTCTACCCTCCCCCGGAAGCCAAACCATGTGCCTTGGACATGCCGACAGGCACGATCGGAGGTAGGAAGATCAGATCTTTTAGATCGAGAATTCATATAGGAGCTTCATTCTCTGTACTCCTGAAAGAGATTGGAAAGGTGCCAAAGCATGAATGGCATACGTCGCAGTAGAGATTTGAGTGGCCGGATGGCCCATTTTCTAGTTCGGAGAGTAAATGGGTCGATGAATCGAACGAGAGGGCTAGGTTCATCATTCGTGAAAGGGTGAGTGACCGCAACGGGACTGAGAGAAGTTTCCCCAAGCGAACGGTTACAGAGATCAGTGTCTTGGAAGATATTCACGCGATTGGGGGTTGGAATTCTTCTTCTTCTTCAAGCGCTGTGACGCGAGTTAGGGGGCTGAATGTGTGGTCGAAAAGGAGGGACTCACTCGCCGCGTCCTAGTCTGGTACTGCTGGACGTGGTTCGTATCTTTCGGAAGTCTCCTGCGGGAGAACAGCCATGGCCGTTTCATCAGCATTCGCCAGATCGTATGCTGGGTATCGGGTAGTGGCGGTGCGGTGTGGTTCGAGCATGCAGACTGCAGTTGTCTCCATGACTGCTCTAGCAGGGCGGTCGAGTTGCATGTTGGCGGAAGACGAGGAATTTGCTGGGTATGAGCTGGGCACCTTGTCGGTAGCGGGCATAGTGGGCGTTGATGGTAGTGAGAAGGGATAATCCATCTGTCCAGAGTCTATAAGTATGTCGAGTCTGAGGAGCGCTCTGCATAGGGTGAAAAGAACTTGTCGAGGATGTCGGCAATGCGCGGCATATTCTCGTCGAACGTCGACGCCCGGGTGTCGAGGGTAGGAAACATTCCTTGATTCCGAGGTAATTGATCTCTGCTATGCATACGTCGGGATAGTTGACGCTCTTGATGCAGATGTCGATTTGCTTGTTGATAATGTCTGCTAAGTCGACATTGCCCTCGTGGATGCGGCTGGGGTAGCCCTTTACGGGGGATTCTCCGATTGGCCGGGACTGGCGCTACTCCGAATCGGGAGCGGATGCTGGACTGAGGTCTTGGCGGTGGGCAGCCGATCTTGGGATCAAACATCGACATCGACTGCACTTCCACACAACACAACACAACCTTGGCCCCAACTTCAGCAACTACTTCTTCTTCTTCTTTTCTTCCAACCTTTTTCCCCCTTTCCTCCCTCCGATGGACGACGCCCGCGCCGGCGCAATGGTCTCCCCACGACGACGGCGGGAAGTGCGAGGCTCCGGCGAGTCGTTCCCTCGCATGCGACGCACCACCTCCAACATCTCCTCGACTTCCTCCGACATGCTCGTTGCCGTGGCCGGCCGCAGCCAAGACGCATCCCAACAGTCTCCACGAACCAGCAATCACTTCACCATTCCCGTATCGAGGAACTTGGCTCGGAATCAGCAGACGAGACCTTTCGGAACCACCGTCGGAATGGACGGCAGCATACTCAAGGTCCGCTTCGGTTCCCGCGTCAGCAAAGAACGCTTCCGTGTCATCCTCCGTGCCAAACCAAGACCCGTGTCTGTTGCGTCCAAATCAGCCTTCTCGGCTGCACCCGGCCAACTCATTCGGGATGAAGTCGAACAGGGACCCAACCGCCGCGGCACCTATTCCAAGGAGTACACCCTCCAGCATCCGGACATCAAATTCGTCCACCGCGGTCAAGGCCGATACGTCCCGGCATCCGACCTCAGTCAAGCTTCACCGGCAACTACACCTGTACCTCTTTCTCGCCCGCGAAGGTAGACTGCCACGCACTTCAGATTCCAAGTTGCACAATCGCTAACTCGAAGCAGACAAGTGAGGGATCACACTCCCGCATCCGAAGCAATCGATACAGACACCTTTGACCGCATGATCCAAAGCCTCGAAGATCACTTCGACGCTTTCCGCCGCAAGAACAACCCCTCTGCAAAAGAGAAATGGAGTCCTTCCTTCAGGCACCAATACCAACTAATCCTCAACCACCTCAAGAAGACTCCTCGCCAATCATGGCCCGAAGCAATCCAAGGCATCCGGGATATCGGCAGTCGAAACTGCGTCTACGAATGGAACCGGGAGATGGACCAGCACTTTCCCGTTGATCCTCCAAGTGAAGCAGCCGACGAGACCGAAGGAGCTCGGGCCCGCCTTTCACGCCGCGCCAAGAACACTCTCCCTCCCATCGAGGGCCGCCGCAGTCAGCGCATCAGCGACATTCCCAGAAACCCATACCTTGATTCAGATGAGGACGACGAGGAAGAATCCACCGAGGAATCCGAAGACTCTCCCGATCCTGACCAAACATACACAAAGGAATACGTCGATGCGCATCCCAACGAAAAGTTTCATCACACCGGCAATGGTTGGTATAAGCGAGGCCCGCGATCAAACGAATCGACAGCATCATCTGAACGCCGCGACTCCACTGCGTCTCGACCAGTGAGACACAGCGTGGGCGACATCACAGACAACACCACCGTTAAGAGCGAACAGCTGCATCTCTACCCCGGTCTGACATTCCACCACAAAGGCAACGGCTGGTACAAAGTCGGAATGGCTCCAGACGGCAGACGAGGAAGCATTGTGATATCAGCAGAAGGCAAGCCCATCAAACGTGACCAGCTTCCCGAGAACAGTGCGCAGATGACCAAGCATAACATGCTCTTGCTGGATGAGAACGCAACAGTCAACAGAGACTTCACACTGAGGTATCCACACATCGAATGGATACACCGTGGCCAGGGCCGTTACAAGCGGAAGAGTGCAGTGTTTGGTAACAGCACGCCTGTTGCATCCTCCGAGCGCCACTCAAGCAAGGCGGAGAACAGCTCCAGCAAAGATTACGCGGAATCATTCACCAGTGCAGACTTGCGCCGCGCGAGCGACCGGAGACGCAGCTCCAAGACAGTTACCGACGCCCTCGGCACGGAGCTGGAAGAGATTGTTGATAAAGACTACGTCGATGCGCTTCCGGAAGGAAAATCCCAGCTCCGTGGGCAGGGTCGCTACGCGCGAGGAAACAAACCAAGTGCACCAAGCACGACCATGGATGACGAGCCGGGCGCAGATGGTCTCGTCAGCACTTCATACGTCGAGAGACATCCCGACGAGACATTCCACCACCGTGGGCAAGGGAAGTGGGCTAGAGGCCTGCCGCCACCGGACGCTTCTAATAAGACGGCTATTCGCGGACCCGGAGCTCAGGTCAAGACCGCTACACCCAAGACAGGTGAGGAGAACGAGGCTGGAGAGAAGCCGCCACCGCTCAACGCGCTCCTTAGAAAGGACGAAGGACCGATGCGTTGGCCGCATCTTCACTGGATCTATCGTGGCGGCGGCAAATGGTGTCGCCAAACCAAAGAGGAGGCGCAGAGGACGGCGAATCCTGGACAAGGAACAGGACAGCCGAAAATTACGACTGCGAGAGCAAGGACCGATGGCCCAGAAGCCCAACTTCAGCGAGAAGCGCTGGCTGCCGAGAATGCAGATGGAGTAGGACGAGTGCCACTCTACCTGCAACGACCCGCAAAGATTGTTCGGAAGCGCAGCGCAATGAGCGCCGCAAATGAAGACAACGGCATCCGATCCAAGGCCTCGTCCAACTGTCGGTCAAAGGCACCCACTCCACGTCCACCGCTCTTGCCTCCAGAGGCGGATCAGGTTACTGAGGAAGACCTGCCGAGCCTCTACAAGGACGAGTGGTCTGAGCCCGAAGAAGACGAGCTCGACGAGCCTGACAAGATCATCCGGAAGACCTTTGACCAAATTGTGGGCGCGGAGCCTTTCGTCAAAGCCTTGACCAAGCACGACCCCGCAGTGCGCTCTCTCGACTCACTCAAGTTGATTGCAGGAAACGCCCAGCAAGCACTCAGAGCACTCCAGGACGAATACCTGCAGCTTGACGTTGTTGTATCTCAGCAGCCAATGCATGGCAAGAAGGAGCGAAGGCCAGTCAAGGGAGGAAGGCAGACAGTCGAGCATGATGTCTGGGAAGACAAGAAGGAGGCCATGCTGTATGATTACAACTTCGACCCCCGCAAGATCGGCTACCAAGATCCCGACGCTCAGAGAATCCAGCGTGATGAGGAAGGCCGCGAGCTACGCCGTCGTCGCCGGAATGATCTCCACGCCACCGCAGTCGATTATGGAGATGGCGAAATGACATCTCGTCGCCGCATCAAACCCGTCTCACGCTTCGACGGAGTCGTAGTTCCCCCACCACGCAAGCGATCCCGCCTTGCCGCAAACACCGACGACGGCGCTTCTCCCACCGCCGACCCATCACCAAACATGACACCCGAACGGATCAACACCCCCGTCCCAAACGCCTCCGCCCCAGCCACCGTCGACTCCCAAACGCGCGGCCGCAAAGACATCTTCCCCAAACGCATCCGCGAACTCCGCGGCGAGAGCGTCGGCTCCACCCGCAGCGACAACAGCAATGCCTCCTCCTCGCTGACCAAGCCCGCCGGAATCCGCAAGGGACGACCACCCGGCAGCAAGAATCAGCATAAGCGCAAAGACGCCGGGATCAAAAAGGGACCGCGGAAACCCAAGGTGAACAGCGTGGAGCCTGAAGCAGGAGAGCCGATGGACGGGGTCGTGCCTGCTATCGTGGAGAATCCCTCCGACGACATGCCCGCTGCTGCTGCTGCGGCGCCGGACCATCCCATGGGCATGGGAGAGGCTGTCACCAAGGCTTTCTCGCTCGCTGCTGCGAGAGCATGAACCACCCATCAATCCCTCGTTGAGATATAGTATGACTGACTTGAAAGGTGTCTATCGCCGCGTGTATGTGTGTATGTATATCTTGGTCAAAGCATTCTGTATGAGGAAAGAAGAAGAAGAAGAAGAAGAAGAAGAAAGAGTACTGTAATGAATGAATGGGGGGAAAAAGGGACGATCGATGATGACACAGACACATATTTCTGCACCATACTACTATGTAGTGTAGTGAGATCAGAGCTATACCCATCTACCACCCACCCATGGCCAAGACCAGAAAATCTTTGGAATCCTTTCACAAAAGAATATTGTTTTCAATGAGGACGTTCCGGATCTTTCAATTTTTCATTCCATCTCGATAGCCAAGCGAAGCCCCCTTTTGGACAATGGGTGGTATCGAAATCTCGTCACAGAGGATTATGAATTTTTTTTTTTTTTTTCTAACGTTTTCGTTATGAGCGCTACACTAGAAATTACAGCTATTTAAGGCTGTGCTCTGTCCGTCCGTCCGTCCGTCCGTCCGTCCGTCTGTCTGGGTAATTTCATCTAATCATATATATACATCGTGATTTGAACAAAGAAAAAGCCGCCTTCAATACGGCATGCCATGCCATGCGCCCACAATTAATCAATCAATTTAATCACCCTCTCACCCTCTCTCTCTCTCTCTCTCTTTCTCTCTCTCAACCCCCCAACCCCCGCCCAACCCCATCCCCATCCCCATCCCCCCCATCATCATGGTCATCATAATCATCCCTCCTCGCATCCCTCCAATTGGCCCCACCCCCACCCTGTCCCTGTCCCTGTCCAAGATACATCCGCGTCTGCTTTTTCTTCTGCTTCAACTGCTTCTGCCTCTTCCTGCAAGAACAAACAGCCTCTTTCAAGAGACTACTAGGCCCATCCTTGAAAGCCACCCCGACGGCAATGGCGAGCGTCATGCTGAATTTCAACCACAGGATGGGGCTGTGTTTACACCGACTCTTCGTCGGGTGTCCGGGGGAGTGGTGAGGGTGGTGATGAGGGGGAGAAGGGGAAGGGGAAGAAGAGCGAGATTCCTCGAGGAGCGTCTTACGCTTCTTGCCCGTGCCGGAGACGACCATTCTGCGCGTCCCACTGCCAACGCCACCAGCGGAAGAAGACGGAGAGTCCGGCGTCCGGGACACAAGGGAAGAAGAAGGAAAAGAAGATGGCGAATGTGATCCATACGCCAGATCATCATCATCATCATCGCCGTCATCGTCATCATCTTCACCACGGGATCCCCGTCGTAGCAATCCAGACTTCCTCTGCTTCCGCGCCATGGGACCGAAGAGAATCCCCACAAGCCACCAGCGCACCGTGAGGAGAGATCTCGGGATGCGGAGACGCGACTGCGCGATGCGGATGAGACGCCGTGCCAGTTCGACGCAATTTTCGGTAAACCACAGACGGGGCCGCGCCGGAGGTCGCGTGATGGAGATGGAAGGAAGCACCGTTCGCGGCGGAGAGAAGATGCTGTTAACAAAGGAAAGCTCCGCGGCGGAGTGGGTTGTGGTGGTGGTGCGGCTCGCGATGGGTGGTGGTGGTGGTGGTGGTGGTGGGGTTGTGTGAAGGATAAGCTGCTGATCGGGTTGGAGTTGCCCGGACTGTCCGGGATGGCGTGATGCTTCGCTGCGTGGTGGTTGATCGGGTGATGATATAGCGTCCACAGGAGGTATTGGGTCGATCGGCGGTATTGGGTCGCCGTGATGCATTGGACTGCCGGGCTGGACTGGATCGCTGGATGGAGCTGCTTCCCTCGCGACCACCGGATCACTCGATGGCACAGAATCGCCATCCATCAGAAGACTCCCATCAGAAACCGTCCTCACCGCCTCCAGCTCCTCCATAAGATTCCTCCCGGCAGGAATCGCAATCTGCTCACAGTGCGAGGTCGACGGCAGAATCAGCGGCTTAGGCCTAACACTGCCAGCTCCAAACCGTCGCATCCTCCTCATGGGCCTCCTTGTAGCACAGTTCGGAGCGTGAATGACGCTGCTCAGACTGATCGAGCCTTCCGAATCCTCCCCCTCCTCGTCTGCTTCACCCGGCGAAGAAGCCACCTCGGGCGAGAAGCTGAGATGGACGGGCGATATAGGAGCCAATCCCGGACTGAACCTCACACTCGCACGGCGAGGCGATCTCGGCGAACCAGGCTGCGTACGAACAGGCGAAGTAGCCAGAGACCCCGCCGTAGGAAATCTCGGCTGCACCATCATCATCGTAGACCCCGGCCTCGAAGCGCGTGATGAACGACGTCCCGGAGTGTCGGCATGCAGATCAATCCTACTCGTCGAACTCGCCAACAGCTCCCCCAGAAGCTCCAGCCGCTTTTCCAGACTCCGATTCGCCGTCTCCGCAACGCCCAGATTCTCCTCCCGCTCTTCCAAGAGCATCTCCAATTCCGTGACTTTGAATTTGGCACCCTCCGCTTCCGATTCCAAACTCCTGATTTTCGCCCTCAGTTCCTCCTCGAATCGAAAGTGCCGATCCATTTCCTCCCGGATTCGATCTTCATACTTGCGCTCCCAAGCCGCAACTTCCTCCTGCAACCGCCTCGCTTCGGCGTTGAGATATCGCATCCTCGTGGAGGATTGCGTGCGCTGATGACTCGGACTCACAGCGGCAGACAACTGCTCCTGCGCGTCGGCTAATTGCTGTTCGAGATGATCCACATATTTGCGACGACTGGCAGAGGAATTGCTGATGTTGGTCAGGGCAGCACGTCGACCGGAGGAAGGAGAGATATTCTCCGACTCGGAGGGGGCCCGGTGTGAGGACATGTTTTGGTCCGACCAGAAGAAGGGTTCGGGTTCAACGTGGTGGGTGATTCCGTTTGTTGTTTGCTACTCGATTAGGAAAAACGCCTTACATGGTCGCGTGATGCTGGTCAAGACAACAGGGTAAGCGCGCGGGCAGTACAATCGAGATGGCCAGAAGGGGGTAAGAAGACGTGCGGTCGTATTTATTATTAAGCGGCAGTAGCAACAGCAGTAGGTGGAAAATGTGCCGAGGAAGTGAGGTGCAATGCCGATGTTCCATCGAAGTAGCGTGCGGCGCTAGTTCCTTCTGTTGATCCGGACAGATCCGCCCTGGCAACGGGCTCGCGTTCTCACATGACATATCTCGGATCTCGGCATCGCCCAAAACGGTGCAGAACGAATACGTATGCACAGCTGGGTACATGTACGTACGGTACGGGGCATGGAGGTTACACGAGGCACGCAAGGGATCATCGTTTCACACTCAATGGAATGATATTACTAGTATGGTATCTGTATCGTCTGCCCTCTTCTATAAACCCACGGCCTGCGTGCGAGCCCCAGCTCCTTCCGCCGCCCGGTCCACTCTCCTCTCCCTCCACCTCTGCATGTCCGTCGGAACAAAGTCATCGCATGTACATCAGTCCATCCATTGCTTCTGTCGACCAACAATCGGATCGCGACGAGACACACCAAGCAGAACAAACAAAAGCAAGGAGATCAGCAAAGACGCCCCACCACTCCCATGGTCACTGAGAAGACTCGCTCCGCCTCCGGATCCAAGATTCAAAAACGTCCCATTTTCCAAAGAGAAAGCAACGCCGGCAAGTGCCCTCTTGGTGTCGCTGCTGTGCGCCAATGGCCCCGTCTATGCAGATACATAAATATATACAAACAATCAGTCAACGCAGCAAAAGGGAAGATGCTCAATCCACGGGTCCGTTCTCGTGCTTGATGGGGTGATGAACAATCGGCCGGAGGCACATTCGACCAGATCCCACTTCTTCCCATACTCGGCCACCCTCGCTGTTCTCGCCCATGCCGAGCCACCTTCGCCAGAGGGCGCCGGAGAAGCCACTGTTGTAGTAGAAACTGCTGCCCAGCATGTTGTGCTCTCCCCAGCCGAACGGTGAGTCCCATTGGTTTTCGGGGTAGTTGTACACCTGATTCATGTGGGACAGGTCCCAGTCGCGGTCGAAGTACACGGGGTGTGGCACATAGGCAGCCTTCAGGCCATGGTGGTATGCGACGGTCGGGGGCCACATTTCAGGGAACATGGTGTGCTTCGCCGCAAACACTTCCTTGTGCATCATGTCGAGCAGACGCTTCGAGAGTCGCGCGACGGTAATAATGGCGGCGCGGCGAGGCGGTGGGGGCATATCGGTGTTGTAGCCAGAGATGTCCCAGCTGAAGACCCAGTTGGTCAGGGCAGGATCGAAGATTGGATTGAAGCTCAAGAAATCGGCATCTTCCCCAACACCCCACTCATAGTTGTCCTCTTCGTACGAGGTCGGAGGTGACGTTCCTTCGGGCGAATCAAGCATGCCAGCATTCGGGAAGTCCTTGACCGGTCCCCACACCGGCGATGGACCACTCAGCTCTGGATTGTTCTCCGGCCGGTCCCTGGTCTCAATCTCTTGCTCGACGAACTTGGTGAAGTTCGCCCAGTCACCGTGATATGCTGGGATGTAGAACCGCTTGCTCCTCTCCCACAGGCCCTTCCGCGGCTGCTGCCTCGCCCATTCGTCAATCTTCGTGTAGTAGTCGTAGTAGTGACCGGTGAAACGAATATCCATCTCCCAATTCCAGTAGTGGTCATACTCTGGATGCTCTTGGGCAAACCACTGTAATGGCAGGTGCGCACTACGATACACGCCATGCAGTTTGCTTCCAGCCATGTTCGCAAAGTTGCCAGGGAAGGGGTCTGGATAGTACATCACCATCTGCGACTCGGACCACAAAGTAGCCATATTCCAGAATTCTCTTGGCACGTTCTCCTCCAGCACTCGCCGGTAGACGTCGGCATCTGCCCAGATCGGAACGCTGTCATCCTTCACGTGTACCAGGAAGTGTACATCGTACTCGCCTCCCGACTTCAGATTCAGCTCCGTGATCATCGCGCGGATGGCGTAGATGTGGTGAGGCTGGTAGTCGAAGCCGGTCCACGTGCGCAGAATGTAAGCTTGGCGCGAGATCTTCCGGTTGCCCGTGAGAGGATGGGCGCCGGAGAGGCGGGCCTGGTTCTTCTCATAACACCGCTGCTGTGCGGTGCCCCAATCCACGTTGCTGTAGTCCACGAATCCGGTCTTCTCGTAGATCTTCTCGGCTCCTGCTTGCTCGGTCAAGATACCGGGACCCATGCCTCCCATGGTCTCGTTGTAGCCATATCCGTATGCAGCGTATCTTCCGAATCTTTCAAAGCACATGCCGTCATCCATGCCGAGCGCCTTGTAGTCTCCGTAGAAGGGCTCGGTCATGTATTGCGGGATGCCAGGGTAGGCGTAGACGTCTGGCACCTCGCCCTCCTCGGTGGCGTGCAGGTAGCACTTTTGGCGGGTGCTGTCGACAGGGTACGGGTCGAATTTGACCGGGTCGACGGGTGGGCCTTCTTCGTTGATGGGGAGCTTCACATTCTCCTGCTGCGATATGGGTATCGACTGGTTGTACCCGTTCTCCGGCTGCCACTGTGAGTAGGGCACCAGTGCCTTGATGCCATAGTAATAGCCATTGAGTCTGTGATAGTGTTGCCAGTGGTAAGGCAGATCCGATCTCGAGTCCCTCCACTCTTGGATCTTCTGATGCCCCTGGCGACCGAACGCGGCAATCAGGAGCAGTGTGACGAGGGCGAGTATGATGGATTTGGTGGTCGAGATCTTGCCGATGCCACATCTCCGTCTCCCAGCGGGCCATGCGGCGCCATTCTGTGATGTGAGTGACTGCAGGGCGCCATTGAGATTCTCTACCGAGAGAGAGGTGGGTATTTGTTGGTAGCTGTATCTGGCACGCTGGAAGAGGCGCTGCGGGTTCAGCAGATCGCGCATTCGAAAACTCGCCCTCATTGCGCGTGGGCCGGCCTTGCCGTAGGGGAAGTCTTCGGTATCAGAAGAGCGGCTGCTCTCTGACACCCAGTCCTTGCTTTCCTCCAGCTTGGGCGCTGCGGGCGCGGGAGCGGGTGGTCGTGATGAGGGAGCGTGCGCAGTCGGTCAGGAGAGAGATGGCGGTGGGGTGGGAGCAGGCACAGGAGGTGTATGAATGTGTAATTGGGTCGAAGGGGTCGCTCGCTACGGGCGTGGGAATCGATGGCGACGGGAGCGAAAAGAGGGTGAGATGCGGCGGAGCGGGTAGATGGAGCGACGACGGGCCAGCAAGTAGTGTTGGTGGACTTGGTCGGGTGGGTTGACGGGGGTTGTGAATTGGAGCAGGGGGTCGTGCCGGGGCGGATATCAGATTGTTGCAGACAGAAGACACGCCGGTTTCACAGAACCATCTCGGGCGGGACGTGTTGGACGAGGTGCGGCGGAGAGGCGTGAGGCGTGAGGCGTGAGGCGTGAGGCGTGAGGCGTGAGGCGTGAGGCGTGAGGCGTGAGATGTGAGGTGTGAGGTGTGAAGAGGAGAGAGAAGGGGAAGGGGAGGGGGAGGGGGAGGGGAGAGGAGAAGAAGAGTGAGTGTGGCAGAATGCAAGGTAAGGTAGGGTAGTGGATGGAAGGAGCAGGACAGGATAGGCAGGCGCGGCCCTCTCCCACGGCGCAGCGGCGGCGGAAAGCTTCACACTACTTCCACAGCTTCAATAATGCCCGCCCGCCATCTCCATCTCGACCTACGCGCCAAAAGCAATTGCCCTTCCAGTGCTCTCCCGGTCCACCATTGCGCGCCTTCAATCCTCCCGTCACGTCTCGCATTGACGGCTGCGTTGATCCGGGTGATGAGTGATGGCGGCCGCAACCCATCTGATACACTACCTCTTACCTTCCCGCCTTGCACACAGCACAGCACAGCACAGCATAGTATTGCGCAATACAATACAATACGGCACGGCACGGCACGGCACAGCACAGTGCAGCAGACACGCACGCAAACTGCACTCGATTCCGCAGCAGCTAGCAGCATCGGCGGGTTCCAATTGTTGCAGTGCAGACTGCAGGCCCATCCCACACACTGCACCCTCTCAACCACTCAGCTGCACCTTCTCTGCACACCCTGCACACTTGCATGCACACTGCTCCACCGAAGCGAAGCTACTTTTAGCACTGTCGGCCGCTCCCGTCGCTATCTGTCCTCCGATGAAGCTTCCCGATCTTCTTCACATCACCACTGCCACCACCTTCCAGCATGCTCTTCGCCTCTTCGGTACCTACGAAGGTAATAACAGAGAGCATCACAAAAGATCTGTTTCGCTGCTGTTACAGCCGTCGCGAGCATCCCCCAACTCGGTGACACCCCCGCCCCAGCACAGTGCAGCAGCTCCAACGACACTCCGCCAGTGGATCGGGAGGCGTCGTCATCACTCGACATTCGCCCTGAAAATCTCCCGCCTCCTGAGTCCTGACCTGTGAGTGCACACCATACACACCACACACTGATCACAGACAGGAGAACGCCGCCCCGGCCCGGCACGTCAGCGATGGTCACTCTCATTGGATCCTTCCATGTCTTCACCCTGTCCGGCCGTTTGATCGCCTTCGCGAACCAAATTCGGCCCAGCATTTCTCATCAATCCCTGTCCGAACACGTACACTCATCGCTCACGGACCCTTCTCCGCCAGCTATACAATCACACGCCGCACCCGACGCGCTGCTCTGCTCTGCTCTCGCGTCTTCAAGAACTTTACCTCACCACGTGTTGGAGAGAATGTGCTCAAGACCTTGCTCGCGATGGGGCCCCTGTAGCATCCTCCATGAATGTACAAATGCTACATATTGCTACTGGTGTTGTTCCTCCTTCGCTCCGCGTTTGTCGTATCGCGGTGAGGCATCACACAATTTCCTTATCCTGTCTCAGAAGCTTTCTCGACTGCGCTGTTTGACATCCCGCTCCATCGGGTAGACACGCTAAGTACACAAACGGGACCAAAACTTGCCGCGGAAAGCTCTACCGTGCCAAAGAGCTCAGGAAGTTGTACTGACGCTCAGCTGCTGACGACGAGCTAAGTCCCCAAGCATCTCCTGTCCGTGGCCTCACCTCGACTTCTCCTCTCCTTCGGCGTCGCCTGCCACCACCCACGTGTCATCGACCCCATTCTCCTCGGCACCGAACTTGACCTTGTACTGTAGACCTGACTTGATACGACGTCGCTGGACGGCCCCTGGTCTCGGCACTCGCCACCGTATCCTCGTGGCCTGTCACTCCGAAGGCGTTGACGTACGACACGGGGCTTTGGAACTGGCCTGCAGAGTCTGGAGTAGCTTCGGTCATCTGTGGGGTCAGAGCATACAGCGTCTTCGCGCATCTCAAGAAGATTCATCAGTCGCTGCTTGGGAGCTGCACGACTCGCTTCACATTCACCGTTTGCCAATCTGCTTGAGGACGATGCGACCTTCTCATCTGCTTCCACGGCAGACTCACTCCGGGGTATTCCACCGACTGATGCGAATCATCCGCGACTGATCAAACTTGTGACCCGTTGCAGTGGCACTGCCCTCGTGTCCATGGTCCTCAGCTTGCGTGTGAGGCTTTACGCCGCAAAGCTGATTCCGGATTAGTAATACGAATTCGTGCCCGCACAACCACAAACATCTTGAGCAAGCAGCCCGCTTTGGGAATGGATATGCTCAAGCATGCTGGCTGAGGGACGTCTATCTATGGCCGTGATGCCGTGCTCGCCAGCTGGACGCCGTCGCTTTCTCCAAGGCCCATCTCAACGCCGGTCGAGAACGAAAGAGTCTTTGCCGTCATTGCAGAATTCCAACACCGTAACATCGAGCCTCAGAACATTACGCTTCCTTGCGAGTCCGGAAATCCTTCACGCGAAGTCATCTCCACGGACTCCAAAGTAACGAAATTCAAGCCTGACACTCGATCCATTGCCTGTCACGAACGGGTGAGCTCTCTTAGAGTACCACGTCGCAGACGAACAGCTGACGGCAATTCTGGCCTCACATGTGGCCTTTCAAGATCGAGTCGTCGTACTATTAGGCTTGAGAAGAGCTGCATTCGCGCGCTTCTATCCAGAGGAAATGGACCGCCAACCGCCAACTTGGCAAGAAAGCGAGAAGAAGATGGAAAACCCAAAAGAACTGTTTTCGTCTGGGATGTAAAGCGGTACCAATGCTCCACGATGCCATCCTTTCAGATGCTCTGCTTATGCAGTCAATCTGTGGAAGGTTTGTCGATTTTCACTGTGGGAAGCAAGGTGGGTAAAGGAGAAGGGAACGTCCCGGCTGCTTTGAATCCTTTCGTGGTATTCCTTTACTTTCCTCCAGAGATCAAATCATTCGGCAACTCCAATAGAAGGTGATGTGGGGAATAGCGAGTCGAGCACCGTCAGCATGGCAGACCAAAGAAGTCCTCTTCCCGAAGAAGACGTGCAGTCGACATCATATGCGTCCCGCCGACATCTGCACATCTGTGCATTGGGCGTCTCGGCAGATATGGTCCGAGCGGGTGCAGATCGCTGCGTCGCATGCAGGCGGGCGTCATGGCTCGTCACGAACGTCGTCAGTGAATGCTCGCGAGGTCCGCTCCATTGGTCGCTTCATTGTGCATGGTCGCAGATGGCAGCGTGATGGGCGATTTGTACGACCCTCACCCACACGCCATTCCGGTGGTTGAATTCCTCGTGTGTGTGTGTGATGGCACAGGAATAATAATACTCAGAGGACGTCATGCTGGGCGGGATGCGAGAATTCTGGCGCGTTTCAAAGCCGAGGGGAGGACAGCAGATTGATTAGATGGCAAGTTTCAGAGACCTGTTTTGGCTGCTCGAGTCGTTTGTCATACGGGCTCCGTACGCAGTGATGAGATGACGGGGCTGTGCCTGCGGGTAGGAGGACGACAAGACGTGGCAGAAACACCGAGGCAGACGGTAATATTACTGAGAGATCAAACTGTCCAGTCTGGGCGGGAACGTGCCCACTTCCGCCGTGTCCGAGTGTTTCCGCGTGTTGCCGAATTCTTATCCTGCCCCCCTCCCCACCTATTGATTTCTGCTATGGATGAGTTATGAATGAGTGATTGAGTGAGTGAGTGAGTGGGTGAGTCCTTCATCATCACGACTCTCGTTTGCCAAGCGCGGACGGGCGACATCATCGGGCTCCAGCGTCCAGGGCCGTTCCAAGAGTTTGGAGGAACGCCTCATCTCTATCCCGGCGACAGACCAGGATTGCAGGCGTATCGCGCGCGCAAGCAGGGCCAGTCAGCATCTGAGGCGCAACGACACCGGGATACACAAGGCGGATTACCGACGGCTGAAGGGGGGAAGGGTGAAGGGCCACATTTGCACACACACTCCAGCGATCGACATCTCGCACCACGCGCAGGTGGGACGGGGAGCGAAGATGCGCAAGTCGGCTTTCGAGGTGAGTGAATGCCCCGAGTTCATCCTATCGTGCTATCTATCTCTTCTTCGTGGCTCCCCTCCCCAGACGCTGCCACAGCTGCCATGCTGGCCCAGGTGCAGTGGAGGTGGCGGCGGGCTCCACGATTCCCACACCCATCATCGTCATCATCATCGCCGCTATTGACTTCACCGTCCGCGCGCGCCGCTCCTCTCCTCACAGCAACCCGAAGTGTTCTTATGTGAGAGCAGAAAGCGTGCCTCGTGTGCTGCTGCCGTTGCTCTTTCTTTGTTCACAGGTTTGACGTCGTGCGATGACGTCGCTGCTGCATGACGCCTTTCGCAACTTCCTCCCATTTCCCTCCTATTACCTTACCCTACACGACGACCAGCATTCGACGCCTCCCTCCCTCACCACCACCACCACCACCTCCA
The DNA here is from genome assembly GCA_963674455.1 of Lecanosticta acicola. NCBI lineage: Eukaryota > Fungi > Ascomycota > Dothideomycetes > Mycosphaerellales > Mycosphaerellaceae > Lecanosticta > Lecanosticta acicola. The sequence goes on from CAVMBE010000091.1 coordinate 60,719, forward strand.
TCACCTCCATCACCTCCATCACCTCCATCACCTCCATCACCTCCATCACCTCCATCACCTCCATCACCATCACCACCCCACCTCACTACACTACACCACACTACACTACACCTTACCACCTCCTCCTCCTCCTCCTCCTCCAACTCCCGCTGTTTGTCCATCAATCTCCGCTTTCCTCTCCTGCCTCTGCCCACGCTGCCCTCGGCGACTGTACTCCCTCCCAGGGGCCCTCGCCGCTGCGTCGACATTGACCTTGCGCCCCAAGCACACGCGATCTGACAACAATGTCCACCATACAGAACTTGAAGAACTTCATCCGCCACGGCAAGCAGGCCCGCGACGCCCGCTCCCCCCAAGATCAGGCTACCACACACGTCTCCAATGTCCACGCTCAGCATCATCGACACCACCAGGGCCAGCCCGGCGCCGCGCAGCAGCAGCATCAGAAGTACGGCATCAGCGATCCAAACGTCTACGAACACAAGCCTCTCCAAGCAAGTGCTCCGCAAGGCGACTTCTCGGCGGCTGCCGTCGACAACCGCAACGTCGCCGCCAAAGCCGGACATGCCGCCGGTCAGGCAGCAGATGAAAAGCAGAGGCGTGACCAGAAGCAAAAGGACTACGACGCATCCGTACTGGAGCGCATCGTGGCGGAGGAGCGTGAGAGCAAGGGAAAGCTTCCTCGATATCCCGGTCTGGAGCGATGGACCCTCGTCGAGAAGATGGGCGACGGCGCCTTCAGCAACGTCTACCGAGCAAAGGACACCACCCACGTCTACGACCAGGTCGCCATCAAAGTCGTGCGCAAGTTTGAGATGAACTCGACACAGGTATGCTGATGCCAGGCCGCGCGCGTTGTGGTTTTCTCCCCTTCCCTCTCCCTCTATCCTTTGTTACAATCATCCATGCATTCTACGATCTCTAGCCAACATTCATGCCTGCCTACAGGGCGTCCTGCATCCGGACTACGAGAAGAAGGCGCCGAAAGGCGTGGAGGTGCGCAGTACTCCATCATCACCATCCCCACCACTCTCCTTGTTGTTGTTTGCTGTCGACATGTCGCATGCCCAACCCAAACCGCTGACGTCATATCTCTCAGAGAGCAAACATTCTCAAGGAAGTCCAGATCATGCGCCAACTAGACCATCCCAACATCGTCAAGCTCGTCGATTTTTCCGAATCGCGACAGTACTACTACATCGTCCTCGAGCTCTGTCCCGGGGGCGAGCTCTTCCACCAGATCGTTCGTTTGACGTACTTCAGCGAGGATCTCTCAAGACACGTCATACTCCAAGTCGCCCACGCGCTGGAGTATTTGCACGAAGAGGCCGGTGTCGTGCATCGGTACGTTCGGATGCATCCTCTTCCTGGACGCGCGCTGACCCACGCACAGTGACATCAAGCCCGAGAACTTACTCTTCTACCCCATTCCGTTCATTCCCACCAAGAACCCGAAACCCAAGGGTCCCGAGGATGAAGACAAAGCCGACGAAGGTGAATTCATCCCGGGTCAAGGTGCCGGTGGCATCGGACAGATCAAGATTGCCGACTTCGGTCTGTCCAAGGTCATCTGGGACAGCCAGACGATGACACCGTGCGGCACGGTCGGATACACTGCCCCTGAAATCGTCAAGGATGAGCGCTACTCCAAGAGCGTCGACATGTGGGCACTCGGATGCGTGCTGTACACATTACTCTCCGGCTTCCCTCCATTCTATGACGAAAGCATCCAGGTGCTGACGGAGAAGGTCGCTCGCGGTCAATATACCTTCTTGTCGCCCTGGTGGGATGACATCTCCAAGTCCGCCCAAGATCTTGTCTCGCACCTGTTGACCGTCGACCCCGAGAAGCGCTACGACATCAAGCAATTCCTCAACCACCCATGGATCCGCAAGGCCGACGAGCCAACCCACGCCGCTGCCGACGCACCTCCACTCGCAACACCGCTGCACGTCCGTCAAGGGCAGATGTCTGCTGGCGAGAAGAGCGCGTCGCCGATGAAGCCCGACTTTACCTATCTGGATGAAACACCCGGAGCTGGACGTCGCATGGATTTCCGTTCGCCTGGTGCCGTCAACCTGCGTGAAGTGTTTGACGTTGGCTACTCTGTACACCGACAGGAAGAAGAGGGCAAGCGACGAAAGAACTTCAAGCAAGGCTACCGCGGCGGCAACCCGATGAACTCGCTGAACGCACTAGACGAGGACGTGGATGACGACGAGTTCGAGGGTGTATCGCAAGCGTATGATGCGCATTCGGCAAACCCGCCCGCGAAGGTGCCCAAGTCGGGTGCTGCACCGGATGTTGGCGGCATGGAGAAGCAGATGCGCAACACCAGTCTTTCTGCCGCAGCCCAGGCTCGCCAGGCCGCTGCACCGCGATCATCTCAAGCCAAGGGTTACGGCCAGCATTCACCGGAAGTCGCTGCCGCAGCGAAACGTCAAGTCCGTAACAAGGCTGGCGCATTCGAGCTCAGCCTGGACAATGCAACGTTGCTCGGTCGTCGCGGGAAGAAGCCTAATGAGCCCAGTGGGTTGAGACAAGAACAGGTTGTTCAATAATGAAGTCTCCAGGTCTTACCCTCAGGTTGGTTCGGGATGCATGTCATGGGCGTTTTACATGAGGGACGAACGGAATTCGACAGAAACGGCGTTTTAGCAAGTCCCCATTCACGGCGAGGTTTATGCCTCCGAAAAGGTATATAACGTACTGAAGAGCGTGATGAAATGTTTCTTCTTACCCCTTAGTTGTCCTCTTTTTCCGTAGCGATGCTCAGTCCCTGCTTCAGCGTTTCTGTGTATGTTGATGGATCATCAATCAAGACGCACTGCGCAATGTGCATGTGATACGCGCCAAGCAAGACATGGGAACCCACTTTGAGGGGAGTTCCAGGATGGGTGGACAAGGGGAAGGTTTTCGGATTCGGGTTTGTCTAGCTGGAGCTTCGACTGCGATGCAACTGCAGCTCCTTACCCAACACCTCATCGAGTGCTCGCCCGACAACAAACCTCCGCAGATACGACCTGCCTTAGGACGGCTCTACATTCTCCATACTCATCAGTCTCTCTTCCCCATAACACGCCGAGAAGCCATCAGGCAGCATGGCCCGCAAGGCCGACGAGCTGCTTGCGGACCTGGACCAACTCGGCAGCGAGGAGCAACCAGAAGCGCCGCCCTCGTCCGCCAAAAGCGCCAACCCCGCAGCAGCAGCAGCAGCAGCAGCAGCAGCTGGCACCCCCAACGACGAGGACGACGCGTTTGCCGAGATCGAAAAGCAACTGAAAGCGAAACCCGCCGCCGGGTCGCGCCCGGGAACGCCGCGCGTGAGCTCGAGCACGACCAGCGGCACCAAGCGGACGGCAGAGTACACACCGGCCAGCACATCCGTCGGCAGCAGCAGCGAGAGGAACAGCAGTGAAGACCGCGCCCGAGCCCACGCGCCGCCGCAGACCAGGAGCAGCGGCGAGGCGAGTCGGAGTTCCCATCCGGCGGCGCAGCAAACCCCTCCTCAGCCGGAGAATGCTACTACTACCCCTGACAAGGCCAGTGGTGGGGGAGGTGGGTGGTGGGGGAGCATGTTCAGCGCGGCTTCTGCTGCTGTCAAACAGGCGGAGACGCTGGCGAAGGATCTCCGGGGCAATGAGGAGGCGCTGAAGTGGGCGGATCAGTTGCGGGGGCAGTATCAGAATTTACAATCTATTGGTATGTTTCGTGGAGGGTTGCCTGATGATCTTGGAAAATGACGGTGCTGGATTAGTATCTTCTGTGTGGTGGCATTCTGGAGATCGGAGTACCCGAGATACTTATGTTGACTGACGTGCATGCTTCTAGGCACCGATCTTCGTTCACGCGCTCTCCCAACCTTTACCTCGCTCATCTCACACATCGCGCCTCCCATATCCGCGCACGAACGCCTCCAAATCCACACAACCCATGACATTCAGAACTACCCATCTCTCGATCCTCTAATCTACTCCACGTTCAGCCGTATTATGTCGCAGGTCGAAGGCGGTGATCTTCTTGTCATCCAACGCGGCAGCGAGTCCCGCAACCGCAGTTCTAGCGACGCGCAAGGCTACAAGGGCGGCGTATTGGGCAGCGGCAGCAGTTGGACAGACGGACCTTGGTGGAGGGAAGAGGGCAGCAAACGATCTCTCGGCGCCGTGCCTGGACTCAAGGAAGGTACAAGATTGACAAGAGTCAGTGCGGAATCATACGCCAAGGAGTTCTTCGATGCACGAGGCGGAGTGGAAGAAGCCGCCAAGAGAGCGACGGAGACTCTGAGCGAATCCAATCCCACGCGGAGCAGCGACATCTTTCTGGCGATCCAGGCGATCAGCTACGCTGCGGACAAGGACTTCTTCGCGGGAGACGCACATGCCGCGGAGCCCGAGACGATCGGAGTCGTGGACCCCGAAGAGGGAAGCCAGGAGCTGGTGGTCTTTGCCGTCTACCTCTACGACCCACTCCATTCTCTATCCTTCCGAGGTCTCTCCCAACCCTTCCCCCAACGCTGGGCGGACTGGCTAGACGCCGAAGCCAGCGCAGGAGGCCTGCCGGAATCCATCGTGGAGATCATCCAATCCGGTGGCGTGGATCCCCGCGAATGGGTCGCGGAGTGGATGGAGGAGATCCTGTCGCTGGCCGTCGGCGTCGTGGCCCAGCAATACGTCGCCAAGCGTATGGGCGTGGGAGAGGGTGGCATTGGGAGGGGCAAGAAGCGGGTCGAAGAAGAAGCCATCGGGGGCGAGGCGGCTCGCGCTATCTGATGGATGTGATGCGATGTAGAGGTCCAGGAAACAAACTCTATCCGGACGATATGATATGGCATGGTCAAGGCGCCGCGGTGTTTCTGAGGAATTGAAGCGGACCGACCAGTAGATATCTCAGATGGATTGTTTGTGGTTGGATGGGTCTCGACTGAATTTCTTGGTGCTTCCCAGAGCAGTAGCAGCAGGTAATCTCAATCACATCAAAAAGGACGTTTCTTCGGATTCTTCTTCGGATTCTTCTTCGGACAACTCTTGCTAATAATAAAGAATATCTAGGGAGGTATCATTGGACATGTTTTCCACACAGCAGCGCCGCCCCCCCCTAACTTTGACTTTGACTGACTTGACTGATTTACAAACCCTAAGGTATACTCATGTTGTTTGGGATGTCCAGTGCAGAAGCCATTCATTCTATCGTCGTGCGGGTGAAGCGGGCACCTAGCACCGCCAGCGCGATGGATGGATGGATTGCGCATTATCCTCGCGATGTTGCAAAGTGCATATAAACCTCGTTGTCGCTTTTAGTGTACATTTTGGAGTTGGAGTTGGAAAGCGAAGTTCGGGGGTTACTGATGTTGATGTTGATGCTGATGCTGATGCTGATGCTGATGCTGATGCTGATGGCGACTGAGGATATTATCGGGTGTGATGATAACGACGACGACGACGACGACGACGATGATGATTATTCCGTAATAGTAGGCAATTGAGGAAGCACCTTGGCGACGACGACGACGGAAAAGAGAGAAAGAAGAATTGAGAAATGACGAGTGGGATAGGATCGACATTCCGGCCTGTAAAGTTTTCTAATTCAGCACAAGGACCGATGTACACGCCGTGCCATTCAGACCTAGAGCTTGGAGGGTGTGGAGAGAGAGAGAGAGAGAGAGAGCTACAAGTCTTGTGCAGAAAGCCTCCTCGTACGGATCCGGAAGAAGCGAAGCGCGTCGGGTGGCTGGCTGGCTGGCTGGTTGGCTGGCTGGTGAAGAGAAGAGAAGAAAGCCGGAATCCCAAAGTCGACGAGAGAGCTGGCTGGCTGGCTGGCTGGCTACTTTTCCGTCTCCAGGTAAGAAGATTTTCTCCTTGTCCTCTCCCACTTCATCAGGTCGTTCGTAGTCACGCTCGGAAGTTTGGAATTCGACGCCTTATCCTCGTCGGAAAGAGCAATCAATCAATCAATCAATCAATCGGCCATCCCATCCCACTCCTCCTCCATTATATATGTCCCCCTCCCCTTTCCCCTCCCAAAACAGGCCATCACCTCTTCTCGAAAAGAAAAAAAAAAAAGAAACACCAAATAGCTTTCTTTCCTTCTTTCTTTCTTTCTTCCATCAAAATCCCCCCAACCAGCCAGCTAGTCACCACCCGCAAGCAACACGGCGGAATTTCCATCATCGGCTTGTTGATTGGCGCCGCCGCTGCTACTACTCACGACAACATCGAATTTGACCACCCGATGATGGTATGTTATGGTAGCTCACTCACCTACCCCTCCAACTCGACCAACCCTCAATTTGAAATTGGCGTTTTGTTACTAACCCGGAGCGCAGGAAAATTTGCAGAGTCGGGAGGCGAGGAGAAGGAAGAGGTTTCGTCGTCGTCGTCGTCGTTGGCGTTGGAAGACCGGGGGAAAAGGTGCTGCGGATTGCGGATTGCGGTGGGCGTTGCGGAGTGCGTTTTGTGAAAGAGGAGAGGATCATGGGATGGGGGGATGGATATTGATGACGGAAGAAGAAGAAGAAGAAGAAGAAGAAAGAAGAAGAAGAAGAAGATGCCAAGAGTGCTCGATGCTCGGCCCGGGAGAATTGGTGGATGGACATGACGAATGTATAGGAAAGACCTTGCCTTCCTTTTCGAGGCGAGTTCCTCTTCTTCTTCTGCTCCAACAGCGAAAGATAGAAAGAGAAAGAATGAATGAAATCCTTATCCCGAGTTCAAACCGTCCTCCCGTCCTGAAATCTAGACATTCTTCCTCCCGTCGTTACAGCGTCGTAAGATATCATACGTCATGTAATGTAATGGGGGAAATTAAAAAAAAAAAAGAGAAGTCTTGAATCTGTACTTTTTTACACGGGAAAACCCAGACAGAACAGCAGCATGCCCACGCCGAGCCGCGCCGCGCCGAGCCGAGGCAGGGAGGTATATCGTTCGAAAAGCAAAGCAAAGCAAAGCAAAGCAAAGCAAAGCAGCCCAAGGGAGAGAGGAAAGAGAAGAAGAAGAAGAAGAAGAAAGAAGAAGAAGAAGAAGAAAGAAGAAGAAGAAGAAGAAGGGGGGGGGGGAGCTGAAAAACTCCGCGCTGGGGCGTCAATCCAAGGAAATCGCTCGTGTAACGTTTCTTTTGTTCCTTTTTTGTCTTTTTTACATCACTACACTACCGCAATCTCCCCCTTCCCCCTTTTTTCTCGCTTTCCAACATCACGTTTAGAAGGCGAGCACGACCGCACCGGCGGCGGCGATGATCAGACCGCCGAAGCCGACCATATTGGAAGCGGCACCGCCGGTGGAAACGGCGACGGTGCTGGAGGCGCTGGGGCCGGAGGGGGCGTTGTAGGTGGAGGCGCCCTGGGTGCTCAGGGTGGAGGGGCTGTAGCCGGTGGGGGCGACCAAGGTGGCGTTGGCAACGGGGCTGCTCACCGGGGCGTATCCGGTTGGCTTGGGGGACACGACGGGGCCGGGGGCGGACTGGACGGCGGGAACGGAAGAGGTGGAAGTGGCGGGCTTGGTGACGGTGCAGGAGCAGTCCTTGATCGTGAGGGTGGTGGCCTCGGTGACGGTGTAGGTCTGGTTCTTGACGGTGAACGAGGTGGCCTCGGGGCAGTAGGTGGTGTAGTCGGTCACGAACTGGGTGGTGTAGACTGCTGCCGCGGTGGTCTCGGCGGCCTTGCTGGACTGGGCGTAGACTGGAGCGGACTCGGACTTGGTGGCGGTTTCCGTGGCGGAGGAGGAGGAGGATGAGGAAGACGAGGAGGAGGAGGAGGAGGAGGAGGAGGAGGAGCCGGCCTTGTAGTCGGGGTTGGAGATGCCGAACTGGGTGGTGTATTGGTACTGGCCGGTGGCGTCGTCGATCAGCTGGATACCGTAGCCCTGAGCGTTGTCGGTGGGAGCGAGCGCCGTGGAGACGTCCCAGACGTAGCTGCCGTCGTTCTCGGTCTTCTCAACGATGGGGTACTGAGGAACGGCGTTGCTGCTTGGGCCCTTGAGGAGGAGGAGAGTGACGGTGCCCTTGGTGGTGGGCTCCCAGGTGATGGTGAACTTCTGGCCGGCAGGGACGACGCTGTTGAGGCCGGGCTCGGAGATTGGGTTGCCCTTTGCGAGATGTCAGCAAATGAAGTTTGGATGGCACTCTCGTGAACACCTCGTCAGATGAGTATTATTGACGTACCACTGGCGAGTCACCGACTGGCTTGGTGTAAGCAGCAGTGAAAGGGATCATGCAGGCCAGGCCCGCGGTGAAGAGGCCGAAAAGCGAGAAGTCGGACATGTCGTCGAGTGTGAGTGTGAGTTCGAGGGAGATTGGGTTTCTCGCTGTGGTGGTGGTTGATGAACGGGTGTTCTGCGCAGCGAGCGAGTGCTCTGAAGTAAGGAGTGACGTGGGTTGTTTGTTCGGTAACGAATGGCTGAAGACGAAACGTCTTCTGGAAAGGCTGGCTGCGTGCGGCAAAGGACGGAGGGAAAAGAGAGAGCAGGCTTGTCCAGGGCGGTGCAAGGACATGTATATAGAAGCACGCAGGCGGTTTGCGGCATCGAAATGTAGACATGATACCTAACCCATTCGCAAGGGGCGGATGTCCAACCCGAGGTCCCCTAGCACACTGTTAGGGCTTACCGTTGGGGAGGGAAATCAACAAGCCCCAAAAATACCCACCATTCCCCCCATTCGAGGCCTTCCCGTCCTGCCATTAATGGGGGAATCGACTCCCACATGGCAGGATTGCCCTCTCCAAGGCAGGCGGCCGCGGCGGGAGCACTGAACGACGACTGAATCGAGAGAGGGCAGGATACGACCGTGGCATCCTTACCGTCGCCGTGGCGCTCGTGGGAAATTGGCGAGTGAGCACGTGCTGCACATCCCCCGACTAGCTGATCCTTGGCGGGAGTTCGTGCAATTTCGGCTGTTCTGCGACGAACCGCGGGGCGCGAACCAGATCAGACAGCCAGTCCTTTCATCTCCAACGCCCTTTGTCGCGTTGAGGATGCTAACGATGCGAGGCCCGGGGGGATTCGCGGTGAGGTGAAGGAGAGGAAGAAGACGGCGCTGGAGGAAGAGCTGAAGTGAAGTCCACAGCAGTACCTTAGTGTGTTAGAGTAGTGGAGGCGCGGGATCTTGCCAAAGTGGAAAGGAGATTCCTGATCGGGCGAAGCGGCCCCCGATCCCGTTTGCCCCTGGGCCTGTGCCCTCCGAGCACGTGTCGAAACGCGGAGGCGACACGTGACGGGCGGAGTGTCGCGGGCGTTGCTCTACTAGGTCATGCCTGAAACGAGCGAGGAAACGATAAGACTTGCATGCAAACCATTCATGGGTCTTTATCTCTCACAAAGTCAATCCCAACATCACATCCTTCCCCTCAACCACTAAACCAACGACGAGATCATGTTACTATTTGTACAGTAGTGCTTCTTCTCCTGGAGCGACGGTATATACAAAGAGACGGCGCCTGCCTTTCCTTCCTCTTGCCGGCAGCGAAGGGTATCACTGAATCACTTTCCAAACAGACGAACTCATCATCTCCCTTCTGCAATCGAGCGGGTCATAAAGTCGTAGCGTTCAGTGCGAGGACCGAAGGCAGATGATGAAAAAGGAGGTACCACGCTTAGCCACAGATGTTGCCTGGAGGGAAGGAGCAATGTCAGCAACCAGTACAATGGCCGTCGTCATGATCAAGGACACTCACCGTATTGACCAAGTGGCTGAGGAACCATCCCGGCCTCAGTCAAGTTCTTGAAATGCCACTCCGGAGCAGCCTCGTTCTTCCACGCCCAGAAGATCCACCCGTTCGCCTTCTCGTACGCTGCCATCTGTGCCTGGATGAAGGACTTGATGTTGTTGTGGTCTGCCTCGCCGAGACCCGCGACCGTACCCGTCGTCTTCGCATCGCACGAGCCGATATATGAGGAGCCCTGGCCGTTGTAGTTGTACGAGCCGTCGTAGCGGGCACCCACACCGCGTCCGTTCAACCACTTGGCGCAATCCGTCATGGCGCCAGTCCACTCGCCCGCAATGGTCCACTTGTTGTTCGTGGCCATGGAAGCACCAAACTGGCAGGCGGTGCTGATGTGCTGCTGGATTCCCATCTGCAGAGAACCGGCATCGAAGACCTCGTAATGGTGAGTGTCGAGAATCCAGTTGGCTTCGCCCGCACCAAAGTTGTTCCAGGAATTCACCCCCAAGAATGCATCGTGGAAGACGGGTGCAACGGGGCTGTCGCGCAAATTGCCCCAGCCGTCATTGTAGAATTGCCGAAGGACGTTCTGGTCAAGCTGTGGACCCATTGGCTCGTTGAGAAGCTCAATCGCGGCAACAGCTTCGTTTGCAGCATGATCGTCTCGGAGCTTGTTCAGCGCAGCAATGGTCTGCTTGACGGTATCGCCCTTTTCCCAACCAATCGCACCTCGCCGGCCAGAGTTGTCGAAGCCGTTCTGACTCCCGGGAGCACCGTGAAGATCAAGCAAGACCTTGATACCATTCTCGTTGGCCCACTGCAGCGCATTGGGCAGGTGCTCGTACGCACCAGTAACGTATGGATCACCCGACAAAGGAGTGATGGACCAGTAGCCGATTGGAATGCGCACAAAGTTGATACCATACTTCTTCATCAGGGCGAAGTCGTTGGCGGTATAAAAGGTACTCCAGTGCTGTTCGAGACGCCTTCGGCCTTCCGTCTGTCCAAGAGTCTGGCCGAAAGTATACTCTGCTCACTGTCAGCTATGCCATTACTTCTCGACTGCAGGCACTTCTCACCGTCCACGACATTGTCTGGAGTCGCCTCGAAGATGGATGGAGTAATCCACGGCTCCAGGACGAACCATCCTCCCAAGTTCACGCCCCGAATTTTCGTGCTGCCAAAGTCGAAGCCCTTGATGGCCCTCGCATCAACGCCAGAGACCAGGCTCGTTGGCGCTGCGTTGCCGAAAGAAGCCAGCAGCGCGACTGCGGCGGCGGAGGTAGAAAGGAAACCCATGGCGGCTGTTGCAATGCGAATTCGTACCAATGCTGCAGGCAGTAAAGGCGCAGTATTTAAATCGTACAGCGATGAGAGGTTGAGGTGTGGGTGGGCGCTGGCACCAGCCAAGCACTAGAATTCTGGAACTTCGAACGAGACGACAAAGGTCACAGACCTTTTCCTTTTGGGAGATGGATGGGGAGGGCGGCGAAGTGGTGCAGAGACACCACCTTTTGTACGGTAAGCCCTTGCGCGTACATGGGCGTCTTCGGGTCGACGGTGGCAGCAACAACGGTCAGCGGGAACAGCGAAGATCACGCACGCCCTCGGTTTAGTGACTTGACAGGAGGATGACTACCGCTGATGGAGCGCTCATCGTCACGACAGGACAGCAGCCCGGCGCGAGCGCTCTTCCTTCTCCTCAAATGGATGGTAGTGTTGTCCCGCCTGTCGCTTCGCCATACCAGAAGGCGCCACGACAGAAGATCCCTGTTCAGTTTTCTGAGGGCGTGACCGGCCCCGCTCCGCGAAGGCATGAAGAAGGGACGCAAGAGGTTGGTGTGCCGTGCAATACCGTTGACATGTCCCAAGAACGGAGCATGAGAAACAGATCTTCGCTATTGATGAGCGCATTACATGCCTCTGTTTGGCTTTTTGCACCACCGGGACGAGGTATAATCAACTTTTTTTCTGCTTAGGAGCGAGATCTCCTCAGTTCGGCTTCTCAGAGCTCTGTGAGAAGCTCCTGCTGCAGGGTCGGGATGATGGTCGAAAGATGACGGCTGTGGCTTCTGCCAGGCACTGATGTCCATTGGTGAGAAGGCATCACAGGAGCACGCGGGCTGACGGCTGGCTCTGGGGCGCGATGGTCCCGAAAGCTACACGACGCCAGCGACGTCGTGCCGGTGGGTGTGGCTTGCGCCGACCGACCGTTACCCAAAGCCCTCCAGCCTTGCGGACCGGCTTTCTTTCAGTGCTTGCGCCATCGCGGTTCTTCGAGAGATTGTTGGTATGGCAGGAGTGGCAAGGACTCAACAGCGTGGCGGAAAGGTGGTGTAGACAAGAAAGAAGAGGCGGCGCTGCACTGCCGAGCTGTGAAGAGCACTGCGGCGATGCGTCAAGTCCGGTCGCTCGGCTGGAGAAGGGGAAACGTGCACACATGATGCTCATTCGATTCCTTCTCCAATCGGTTAAAACGAGCGCTGTTGTCACCGCAGACAACCTAGGCACCCGACGGGATGATTTTCGCCAGAGTTGCTCCAAGAAGACACAGCCTCGGCCTTGCCCTGCTCTCCAAAGGGGAAGCGTGGTGAGGCTTCTTCGTCTCTTTCTTCCAACACAGCGCTTTTGCGAGTCCACAACGTACATACCTCACTCACTCCGAAAGTCTGGGTGTCCGTGGCGAGCATGCCTCTGTATGTGGTGGCAGTGATGATGATGATGGTGTTGTGCGACTCCGTCTGCCCGGTAGCAGCAGAAGTGTGTGTGGTGCGACGTGGAGGTTTGGATTTTGTGGGGTGCGTCCGGGGATCATCTCCATGCGGAACCGACCGAGCTTCGCCCCTCCCGCCGACCAATCGCCGCGTCGGCGTCGGGTGGGTATTCGCGGGACAAGGAAGAAGGAGAAGAAGGAGGATGCATCGCTCAAATTGACATTAGCCCCTCTCAGTACCCACGAACAAATCTCTCTGGCGGCTTTTCATGCTGTAGACTTGGGAGAAGCAGCGGCAAACAAAATTTAGTAGTGAAATACATCCAAGCAGAGAATCCAGATTCTTGCATGTCGTGTGGGTTTGCAAACCGGGAAGCGTAGAGATGGAAGCGACGAAGCAGAAGATGAAGATGAAGATCACGGGCAAGGATGATGCATCTCCTATATCAAATTCCAGCGTTGACAAGGAGAGACAGTCGACTTGCCCAGCTGTTTTCGTGCGTGGCTGGTTTCCGAAGCAGCCACGTTCCTCGAGGGGAGTTATGTGCGGGCAAACTTGGGATGTCCGGGATTTGATGAGTCGGGCTAAAGACGTCCGTGATTCTAGGTTATTGAGTGTCATGCTGGAGGGATTGGATATGTAGATCGAATTGAGTCAGATTTACTCGCGGGAGTCTTTGTCTTTCTCGCTCTCAAGACCACTACCTTCCCCATGCATCTACTTCCTACTCGTCCAGAGTCGCCTTTGTCGGATCCCAAGCACACGGCTCATACCTGCCCGTATTCAGGCTTTTCATGTCTTCCTGGTCGAGCTCAAAGTCGTACAAACCCCGGTTCTCCTCGATCCGGCTGTGCGTGACGCTCTTAGGCAGGATGACGAAGCCCTTTTGCAGACCCCAGCGGAGCAGGATCTGGGCTGGAGTCTTGTGGTACTTCTTTGACAGATGTTGGAGGACGGGCTCGTCGTTGCGAGTAGCTCGCACGAGAGGCGAGTAGGCTTCGAGGACCACGCCGCGTCTCTCGCACCAGGACACGATGTCTGGTCGGGCGAGCCAGGGGTGGAGTTCGACTTGGTTGACGCTGAGAACGCCGGCTTTCTCGGCGGGTTGCGACTGTTGGGTAGGAAAGATAAGTAAGGCTTCCGGCACGACTATTCGAACAAGACAAACCTTCTGCCACTGCTCCAGCTCGTCGAGATGGTGCACGCCATAGTTCGAGACACCGATACTCTTCACCTTGCCAGCATCCACAGCCTCTACAAGCGCCTTCCACGCACCGATTCTGCCTTCTTTACCACCGTAGGGAGCATGTAGGAGGTAGAGATCGATATAATCCAGACCTGTCTTCTTCAGCGACTCATCCACGCACTTCTTCGCGCCTTCGTAGTTGATCTCCTTGGGTGGGACTTTGGAGGTGAAGTATAGTTGATCACGTGGAATGCCCGATTTTAGCATTCCTTTTACGGTGGGCTCTTCGTTCCTGTACGCGGTTGCCGAGTCCACATGGCGGTAGCCGGATTTGATTGCGTGGTCTGTCACGTCTTCAGAGACATCGGCTGGTCTGAAGAGTCGTGAGATGGTGTTACAGAGTATTTCTTGCGCAAGTCTTACGTTTTATAGACACCTGGTGACGGTATTAGCTCTGTTGTCACGACAGTAGAGCGAATGCGCAAGCTTAGCTGGAAGCCTATTGGAGTAGATTTGGAGCAGAGGCAAGCTCGTATGAGAACACCTTGGAGACGCCTTCCGGGCTCTCCGCTCGTCTTCGAAGCTCACGGAGATTGATTGACCTACCATAGCCCAGTCGCGGTATTTCATGCCCTGAGAGTAGGCGGATCTTTGTGTTGATGTCCAACTTGGCCATTGCTGCTGCCGTGGATGTGAAAGTTCGACGTCCGGTCTGCGCAGAGGAAAATTGAGTTCTTGATGCCAGTGATCTTCGCAGTGCGTTCATACCAGTAGATGGAGGCGTTGGTACTTCGACCTGGATATGTTGGGAGATGTTGTAGTTGATTTCGAGTTCAGCTGCAGCGCCTATCGTCTTAGATGCGCAGGCAATTCATGAGAGTACGATGATCCAATTACTTGTCTAGGTCAGAATGGAGGAGCTACGTTATATACTGTGAGATGGATTGCTACAAGGCGCACCTCATGCTTACAACAGATTGCTGCATCATCAGTGGTCTGTGCGCGGGGTTCTCGCTTGCGCACGTGGTAGTGAGTTCTTGGCACCCCGAACCTCCGATCTCTCGGGTTTTTGGCACCCCAAAGCTCTCTCCAACGGCGTCACAGGCGTTGTCGGGGAACAGCATCTGAGAACAGAATCAGAAGACAGCACAAGCGCTCTTTCTCGGCATTCAGAATCAACCGGCCTATGTACATACTCTAGGCGATTCATATTGCGCATGGATTATCAAAACCCCGCACAGCTTCGAGGAACAGCCCGCGATGAAGCTGATACGACAGAGCATCGAGAAGAAGGATGGCTCAGGTAGCGCGACGCTCCTGCCTGAGGAGCCTGAGGATATGGTAAGCGATTCTCACACATATCTTGAGTCGCGTGGGCTGATTAGTCTTACAGTGGCATGCATACAACTTGATACGACCCACAGACGTCGTCCGAGCGTCCGCCCGTCGAAAAGTAATCACCGACACTGGTACGAGCCGAGCATCCGAACGAGTCTACACGAACCTCACGATCCGAGTCACAAAGCTCGACTTCGACCCACAAGTGGGACAACTACACGTCTCTGGCCGCACAATAGAAGAGAATCAGCATGTCGTGCTGGGGAGCTATCACACCCTCGACCTGGAGCTGCACCGCAACTTTACGTTGGAAAAGGCGGATGGGTGGGACAGTGTGGCGCTGGACACGCTGAAGGAGGCGATCAACCAGGACAAGAAGGCGCAACTATGGGCGATAGTCCTACAGGAGGGACTGGCCAACATATGCCTGATCACGGAGCACCAGACGATACTGCGGCAGCGCGTTGAAGTCTCGCTGCCCAAGAAGCGGGCAGGATCGAGCGACTACGACAAGGCAGTGCAGCGCTTCTATCAGACCACCCTCGACACGTTCTTGCGGCAAATAGATCTTTCAGATCCGAAGCCGCTGTTGCTTGCAAGTCCCGGCTTCACGGCGAGCAGTCTGCAGCGGTTCATCAAGAACCAGGCTACCACCAAAGCCGACAAGCTGTTACAGCAGCAAGCTCAGAAGATCATTGTCGCGCACTCCGCCTCGGGACATCTTCACAGCCTCGGCGAAGTATTGGCCAGTCCAGCAGTCACCACGAAACTCAGCGATACCAAGTTCGCGCGGGAGACGGAGCTCATGGACCGCTTCATGGAGCTCATCCGGCTGGACGATCAGCGCGCTTGGTACGGACCGAAAGAGTGCGAGCGTGCGGTCGAGCTGGGAGCCGTTGGTAAAGGTGGCGGCGTGCTGTTGATTTCCAACTCGCTCTTTCGAGCCCAGAGCGTGGACATTCGAAAGCGATGGGTAAAGGTTGTGGACGATGTGAAAGAGCAGGGAGGCGAAGTCAGGGTGTTGAGCAGTATGCATGAGAGCGGCACGAGGTTGGAGGGCTTGGGAGGAATCGCTGCGATTCTGACGTATCCCCTCGAGGAGCTTGACGAAGGACTCGATTACGACTTGAACGGAGGATACGATTTGACTGATGACGATACGAATGGATTTGACAATGGAATTGAAGGACGGGGACATGCTGAAGAGATAGAGATATAGTCATGAGCACGACCCCCTTGCGGACTAGACTCGGAAATATGACCACGACCATACCATGGATGAGGAAATGATTTTGGTGCAAGCCATTCAACCCCCTGGTGCAGCAACGGTCCTGGATTCGCGGCTGAAGTTTGTATTACAAGTCTGGGTCTCGGTACGCCTGCACAGCCACTGGAGCTGCTGTGTCGGCGCTTGCACGACAGATTCTGTCGACGCAGCAATCGTAGCGTGAGGGAGGCTACGACTCCATTGACCGGCTTACAGACACAAACAGATGATTCAAAAGAAAAACCTCCAGCTTGGGAATTTTGGAACGCTCAAGATCCATCAAGCACTACCAGCGAGGAAGAATACATTACCAGATCTCATGGTGTCTGGGTATCTTGTTAGGGGGAGGCTTTTTCTTTTATCATCATGGATCGCTGAAAGGCGTGGTGTGGGAGATGGGATTGCAGGAAAGGTTGGCGGAGGATACCCTAGCCAGGGGATGTAAAGTTGGGTGTTTGGATAACTGGATGGGAGAGACGCTGGAGATTGCAAATTCGACTGCTTCGGTGGACATGGAAGAGGGATGGAAACTCGCGAGAGGTGATGTTCGGGGCATCGACATGGATTGCATGAATGCTTCTTTGGCCCGCGGGCCGAAGGCACGACGGGAGCTGAGTCGATGAATGTATGCCCATCACTTATTTATATACCCCAAGACTTGTCCAGACCCATCATCCACGGGGGCCTCTCGACTTTCTGTGCCGCGTGGAATTGCATCCTGATCTACAATGTCCCTCCCAACTCAATATGGACGGGACACGTGCCTGCCTCAGGCGTGGTTCCCTCCGAAAGCGGGGTCGTGTGGGGGGTGAAAAAGAAGGCTAATTAGCCCCCGAAAGGATCGGAGAGCTTTGCCCCGGAGCTGAGCTGAGCTTAGCTTAGCTCTGCTTTGCGCTTCCTTGCAGTCAGTCACCGAGCTTACCCTACAGAAAAACATGCTCCCAAACACCATCAAGACTTCAATCCGATCGGTCCCGGGCAGGAAAATCTTCCCATCAGCGATTGCAAGAGGTTTCGATTTGCAGACGGCGACTTTCAGTACCACACGAAGCAGCAAGATGACGGAGATCAAGACTATCAGCACTCCCAAGGCTGCGCAGCGTGAGTGCCCCCCCCCCCCCAATCGTCTCCAATTGGGATGGATGATCTAGGACGGCGAGAGCGGGTGGCTGACGGGATTCTCTTCCATCCTCACAGCTGTGGCTCCGTATGTAAGTCACCGCATCCTCATCCTGCATGCACTCGACGAATGAATGTCCGATTGGAGACTGCCCGCGTAAAGGCAGGCGGGAAGCCCGGTTTCAGAGCTCATCCTACTCCTCTCCGGAGCGGTGGCAGAGATCGGGAAGCCGCTCCGACGCACGCTCTCTCGAGAGCCCGGAACGCGACACGGTGCCCCGAACGAAAGCAGAAGAAAGCAAAGGCTGACAATGCTCCTCTCTCCGCCGCAGTCCCAAGCCGTGCAAGCGGGACCTCACATCTTCGTCTCGGGCCAAATCCCCGCCGATGCCGCGGGCAACCTGGTCGAGGGATCCATCGCCGACAAGACGACCGTCTGCTGCGAGGGCCTCAAGAACATCCTCGAAGCGGCCGGGAGCTCCATCTCGCGCGTCGTAAAGGTACGTACGTATTGGATTATGCCTTCCTCTTTTGCTCTTGCTCTCGCTCTCGCTCCCTCGCATCCGGTTAAACCTGTCGATCCCTCTCACACCATTGCACCATCATCCATCCATCCCTCCCTCCTCCGCCACCGTTCCCCTCCCCCTTGTCCTCCACGTGGCAGACACATGTGCATGCCCTTTCTTCGGTACCCGACTCCTCCCCCTCGGCACGTGGAGCATGCGGGATGGGATGTGCGAGATGATCGACATTGCCTTGCACACCTCACATCACTTCACAATTCAACACCCACGCACCACCTCAGCTTCTGGATGCGGATACCGTGCCGTCCGTCAAGCCGCTTCCCCCAAATATCTCATGAAACAAAATCCTTCACCTCCCCAACCTCCTCCTCCTGCCTTGCACATCATCACCGAATATCGGTACCGACAATCGCTAACAGCCCACGTGTTTCGCGCTGCGCAGGTCACCGTCTTCCTGACCAGCATGGACAACTTTGCCGAGATGTGAGTTATCCCCTCCATTCCTTCTCTTCTCTTCTCTTATCTCTCTGCAAAGCATTGCGGGTCGTCGGCTAGTAGTAGACTGACCGAAACAGGAACGGCGTGTACGAGAAGTACTTTGGCCAGCACAAGCCGGCCCGCTCCTGCGTGGCGGTCAAGGAACTGCCCAAGGGCGTCCCGGTCGAGCTGGAATGCATTGCCCTGAGCGGAAGTGGATAGATGGATGGTTAGAGAGAGAGAGAGAGAGTAGGTCAGATGGGAGGTGTACTCGTGTCAGTCAGTCTCTATATCGGCATGGTATATATGGTGTTACACTGCTCAAGTCGAGCAGAACAGAACATAAAAAGCCCCATCCATGTCTGTCTGTCTGTCTCTCTGCGCCCCCCAAAAACCTGCAAGAGCTCCGAACTGTTATGCAGAAAGTAAAGCACATCAAACACGACCCTGTTTTCCCCCCCCCAATCCGACGCCATAGACCCATCTGTCGAGGTCCAATGCAATCGCAGCAGCAAAACGGAAAAAAACAAACACCCGCTCAAATCAATCGCCCGCCTGCCAGTCTGCCCGCCCGCCCAGATAAAAAGCGAATGGTAGATTTTGGGGGTATCATATCATGCAAGTGCGAAGAAGAAAAAAAAAACAAAAAACCGAAAGATGGCCACCTAGAGCAGAGCCGGAGCCAGAGCCAGAGTCTGCAGCGAATGGACCCCATCCAACTCCTTCTCCTCTCTTCTCTTCTCTTCTCCTCTCTTTTCTCTTCTCTTCTCCTCTCTTCTCTTCTCTGCTCTTCTCCTCTCTTCTCTTCTCCTCTCTGCCCATGCATGCATGCATGCACGCACGCACGCATGCATCAAGAGAGATCAAACGAAACCGGAGCCAAAGCCAGGAAACATCTTTCCATTTCCATTTCCATCTCCTTCCCTTCCCTTCCCTTCCCTTCCCTTCTTCTCTCTTTTCTTCGTTTTCTTTTCTTCTCCAAAACCACCACAACCCACGCATCCATCCGTCCCATCTGTCCTTTTCGCCCTTTCGTCCATCTGTCGTGTCGAAATCCGTGAAGACCGTAAAAAGTGGAATGATAAATAGCAGGAGGACTCCATCCAAAGACGCCGACGCTCGTTTGTGTGGGAAAATGCTGTAACTTCGTTCGTCCGTTCGTTCATTCGTTCGTTGGCTCGTTGTTTTCGCTCCTTCGTTCCATTCGAATGATGCGAGGAAATCGTTCCATTTCCATTTCAACTCATTCCTTCATTCGTCCAATTCCTTCCGCCTCCTCCAAAAGGTATTTAGACGGAAATCATCGAATACATTTCCTCCGGCGATGCCATCATCGCTCCTCCGGCGGGCAAGGGTTGCTGCTGGGGGAAGGAAAAGTAGTCTGCTCCTCCGCCGCCTGAAGAAAAGTAGTCTGCTCCTCCTCCGCCTGCTGAATGGTCGTATTCATACGG
Organism: Lecanosticta acicola; assembly: GCA_963674455.1. NCBI lineage: Eukaryota > Fungi > Ascomycota > Dothideomycetes > Mycosphaerellales > Mycosphaerellaceae > Lecanosticta > Lecanosticta acicola. The sequence goes on from CAVMBE010000091.1 coordinate 80,447, forward strand.
TGGCGTACATGTACTATCATGTAGTCATTGGATCGGCATGAAGGCGAAATGCACCGCTCCTTCCTCTGGAGAGGAGAATTGTGAGATGGAGGCGGGAGTGTTCAGGATTCCTCCCGCGGTGGTGGTGGCGGCCGGGGGAGGAGGACCGGGAGTGGCGAACGGGGTGGCTGCCGTTGCGAGGGTGGTGGAAGCGTCGAGTTCTTGCCATTTGCGCGCGCAGTGGCGGGCCGGCCAGCGCTCTTGGATGCCGAAATCGAGCATCTGTAAATGTCCGTCTTAGTACGTGCAGCCGAGGTGACCGTTGCTGCGGATGACTTACCTTGGCACTGATGATTTCCCACTTGTACTTCTCCCAGTATTCATGTGCGAGCTTCAGGGCTTGGACATCCTGCTCCTCCCACACCCGGAACTTCTCCCGGAGACGCTTGTAGCGCATCTGCAGAGCTGCGACCTGGAAGTTCTTGCCCTTGTCCGTTTGGAAACGGGTCGCGATGTCCTTCCACGGTAGGTTCTCGTCCTCCTTGAGTTGGACGAGAAAACGATCGTCCTCGCTCAGATCCGCTGATGCGACGGAAGAAGTCCGTTTGCGCTGCTGCTTGCGTGCTGACGAGGATCCGGCCTTATCAGCCTGCTGGTCGTCGTCGTCCCGCTTTCGCTTGGCGGCTGCACCTGTTGGGTTGGGAGCGATGGTGGTGTACGATCTCCGAGGCTGAGGGTGTCTGATTTCTGGCGGACTCGAAGTGGTGTAGCCTTCTTCTGCTGGATACGCCTGGAAGACATTGGGAGGGAAAGTGGACGTCACGGGCGGAGTTGGTTGGCCAGCGGTTGTGAACTGGATGCCCAGACCAGATGAAGTCCATGGGATAGTCTCGGCGGAAGGCCCGAAGGTGCTGGGGCTGCTCCGCGGCCTCTCCGGGATCTTGGAGTCTCCGGGAGTCGGCTGTTGTTGCTGATGGTGTTGAAGATGCTGTGGAGGCGGCGATTGATGGATTGGGTAGTCGCACATGTGGAGTCCAGGAACGGATGCCCGGGCGTATGTGGTCCATGGTTGCGCTTCGATCGTTGAAGCGGGATACGGGTTCATGAACGGGTCATGGGATGCGTACTACGACACCAATCAGTGTTGTTCTCCTTGGATCCAACGGCCGTGGATGAAATCGCATCGGTGGCGTCGTTGGGTGTGTAGGAGGACATACTGAAGTCTGGGCGTACCATTCGGTAGCTGCGATGTCCGCCGACGTTGAGTGATGAGTGGCCATCTGGCCTGGGTCGATGGTGCCGGTCAGTGCTGGGTATACCTGACTAGAGGTCATGGCGGGCGATGAGGTTACTGTTGGAGCGTTGGGTGGCAACAGCAACAACACATGGAGCGGGAGTGCCGAGGAGGATGGTGGCGGTTGTTGTAGATCGGACAGAAAGAAAAGTCGGCTTGGGCGAAGCCTTGCAGCAGGTGGGAGAGCACCCTGCTCCGTGAGACGGACATGTTGGTGGATAAGTAGGATGGGGAATGCGGCACGGCAAAGCAGAGCAGAGCAGCGCAGACTGAAGGGGAACTGATAGACGGGCAGGCAGTCGAGGTCGAGAGGGCGGGCACGGACGCGCAGGGCTCATGGCGATGGATGCGATGCTTCATGTTCCTTCACACCTTTCCTTCCTTCCACTCTGGCCCAGGCGGAGCGTCAGGCACCGGCACCAGCACAGGCACATGGCCAGGCACAGGCACAGGCACAGGCACAGGCCCATACACCGACACCGAGAGCAGTCAGGTAGTGGTACCGGCTCAGCATCGTTCAGCATCAGGTGCGATACTGTACCTGACCAGTGACCAGACCACACTGAATTTAGCTCATGCTGGAGCTGACCTGGCTCAGGCGCACGCCCGTGCCCGTGCCCGTGGGCGGCGGGCTTATTTTGAGCGTCGACCAGGCGTTTCGATGCACTGGAATGGGCCGTGTGGTGCGCTCCGAAGCAAGCACAGGGCAGCACCTCATCCTTCCTGTGCCGTCAACTTCGCAGCGAGATGCCATTCTTGCTGTAGCCGCCGAGCCTGAAATGGGTCATTTTGCGGGCATAGCCCTCGGCACTTGCTGCCTGTAATTAGCTGTCTTTGTCTTTCCCCCACTGTGCATGAACGCTGTGCGTCCATCATTATTCCCGCCTGACACTGACAGGTGCTGACCTGTCAGGGCGGGGCGAGGCGAGGCCTGTCGCGTCCCGTACACGCACGCGAAGAGAGCTCCGCGAGGCTCTGCCGACCTGCGGAGGCCCGCACCTCCCTCCCACGGCCACGCGACATGCGAGATCTCGTCGCAGAGGGCTGATTACAGCTGCGCCTGGGCGACAGTCAGCGTACGGTGCGGTGCTTATCTGGGCACAATGCTTCGCCGAGCATCACCAGCGGTCGGCATTGCGTCCCGCAGGCGGGATTGAGGCTCTGCATGCCGTGTCCACTCTACGGCGCAGTCCCTCGCCGTGCCAGCTATTGGGCGACAGCGCTCGACGGTGGAATCGCGATTGCACTGCCATTGAGATCCGCAGGCAGGAAGCCCGAAGAGGTGACGGGAGCGGGGACGCATCCTTACCCAGCAATGACGTCCTGGCACTGTGTGGGCGCAGCGGGCTTCGCCGGGCTCTGATGGAGGGTGGAGGGTGGAGGGTGGAGGGCGAAGCGGCAGGGTCGAGCGGTCGACGCCGCAGCGGACGGCGGGAGGGAGGGAGGGACGGGAGGGACGGGAGGGACGGGAGGGTGGAAGGATGGAAGGATGGTGGATCGCAGATGGCATTGAGGTGATCGGAGGATTGCATGCGCTCACACGCTTGCCCTGTGCTATTTTCATTTTCGGGCATTGCATTTGGCCCCCAGATGGGAATGCGGCCAAATATAGCTCACTCGAGCGGAAATGATAGCAAATTCATCGGCTGCTGACCCGCGTGCACGGGCACGGGCAAAACGTGTCTCCCACGAGGACCTTCTTTGCTTCTTGCAGTACTGATCAACCCACGTTGCTACTACACGTTGCTACGAAAGGATTCCGTCCGTCTGCCAACCGCGCCGGCCCATCTCGACAATCCCATCCCCGAACAGTCAAGTCTCGCCCTCGCGACAACACCGTCGCCCGCGACTCTCTCCATCCACTCCTCCTCCTCCTCCTCCTCAACGTATGGCGATCACTGCACCGGCACTAGCAACAAGGGCAGGCAGGCAGGCAGGCAGGCATCATGCATCTCCGACGCAGAGCTTCCAATTCCAGGCACGCCACGCTCACACCACACATCATCCATCCGCTTCGCTGCCATCTGAGGCCGTGCGAGATCTGATCTATCAATCTAGCACAGGAGCTCTGGTCTAAGGGACATGTCCATCACCTGATTGAGGCCCAACCGGTCCGCTATCCGCACCCTGGAAGCTTGCTTGCTCACAGTGCCCAGCCAGACGTTCGGCGTCCCGGGCCAGTTCCGTCCTCGCGGAACGACGCCTTCATCTTTCGTGTACTCAGTCGGTTTCCCGCTGCGATTTGCACAGCCAACGATTCTCTCGACGGCAGGACTTGTAGGTGAGCCGAGACCTCTCGGTGGTCTTGCTGCTGGAAACCCCATCAGCTCGCACGTACGTTCGTTCGATATCATTATCCTGATCTGGCTGAAACACTTCACACGGGACCGAAGTGGTTTGGTCGTCGGTCACCGACATCTCAACGGTTTCCATTTCCACCACGAACGCCACTCATAGGACGGAACAAGTGGCATCTCGACAACTATGGCAATGGCAGATGCATACCATCGGCAGACGCGAGTCTCTAACGTCAGCCAGTCAACAGTGCCAGGTCCCATTCGCCACGCCAAGACGAAGATTCGTAGACTGTCTGCGTACCTCCAGGCGCTCGAAATGGCATCGCCGCCCTCTGGCTGAATTCGGATACTGACATCCGGTAGCGGATCGCTTTGCAATTGCATTCACCATGGATCGGGAATCCTACTTTACAAAGTCCCATCTTCTCCGTTCAGCTGGTGAAACGCGGCCGTGGTGTCAAGCATCACCGATTCCAACCAGACCAAATGAGCGAGCATTGAAAACTGTTCTCGCGAGTCCAAGTGGCGCCCGTAAAATCTACGTATTCGCGATTCCGTGAAATAGGCTGCGGTTGCGTGAGACCACCGCCATGATTCGCTCTCCTACCTCGAACTGGAATCGGCTAGCTCACAAGCGCCAGCAGCCGATCAGTCATTCAGGTGCTGACTCGCTGCGAATGCGTTCTTGGAGCCTGAAAGCACATGGCGCAGGGAACTTTTACCCCTTCCTTCGAAAATTGTGCAGACGGGGAACGGTGTCGTCTTCTTGCTTCAGATTCCTCATGCCTGCCCAAAAGAATCGTGGGCACTTCAACGGCAGATAAATAACAATCCTTCCCCCCCCTGTTAGCAACATACACCTCCAACTCCAGCTCATGAAACCCATCCGGCTGTTTTTGGGCAATTCTCTCGAGCTGACGCATTCCTGAAAAATTTTCAACCGACACAACAACCGCATGGCGAAAGAGCCAACAAGAACCATGACACCCGTACGCGGCGCTTACAAAAGTATACCTCTCTCTCCGCGCCTTGCCGCGGCAGTCTCTCACGCCCGGCAAATATATTCAACGCAACCCTGCTGAACTGCAAAATGACGACTTCCTCCCTCGTGCGGACCGGGGAGAAGATTCTTTTTCAGGAGAAGATGGGAGTGGTACAGTCTAAGATGACCAGGGTATGTATCATATCAGCTCGGAACAGATTTCGCGAGACTTGATGGCCCAATTCCGCCTCGAGGGTTTCTCTTGGCGTAGGCGTAGGCGTAGGCGTAGGCGTAGGGGGTGACGAATGGACGACCGTGGGGCGGCGCGGAAGCATGGAGACGGTCCCTGGGCAGCTTTCTTCACCGGCGGAGAGATACATGATGTACTCTTGAAGTTTTCAACGAGGTTCTGGGTGATAATGTGATCACGCCTGTGAATGCTCGGACACATCCTGTCCGGATCCTCCCGGGCTTTGGGTAGAAATATAATCCATGTATGTTCGTTTTTCTCTCGCAGGGCAATTCGACGCTGTCGAGGACTGCTTTAGGTCTGGGACTTACTGGGCACTGCTGCTAATCACCATCTTCTTGGGGGAAGCACGCATGATCGATCTTGCTCTCGCGACGATGCGTCCTCAACGTCTAATTCAATGTTACTGCGGAAATGTGGCTTGTCCTCAGCTGTGCATGCAGGATAAATAGGATAAATAGCACAACGTCGGGTTATTGGTTTGTCTTATACGCAGGTTTCTACTTTACGGGAAAAGAGCAGTAAGGAGCATTCGAGCCACATAAGCAGCGACTACCCTTTGTCGTCACGGGTAGGCGCAACGGATAAATCCCACCGTCAAACACGACACTCGTGGAGCGATGCTGCCACCACTCTTTCCCCCTTCCTCTGCAGGAATGAAATAGACGATGTCGCGGGATGTTGACCAGCTCGCCAAGGCTCAAGCTTGCCTGTGCTGTGAGAGAAGACTTCTTTCGATCTCTGCGTGCATGTGAGAGTCTTTTTGATAAAGAGCGTCCCGGTCCGCCGTCTTCGCGCTTCATAGCAGAGGCAAGGCCAGGGCGGTCGACGGCCCACACGCTACCGCAGGAGCCTTTGCCAATCTGTCTGAAGTGTGGAGGGTTGACGAGTGTCTTCGTTTGCAGCGCGGACTGCGACCGCAGCTGTGGAACGTCGTCGTAGTTGGCTGAGTCCATCTCGTTTGCCGTGGGTTGGAGATGTTTTAGGATGGATGATGTGTGCTTTGAGCAAGAATCGTCGATGAGCAGACGAAGCACGCATCAGGAAGGACTTATATCAGTACCGCGCTGAGATGAGGACGCGCTGAGATGAGGACACGCTGAGATGAGGGCTCCAGGAGCCGACCCACTATCCTCAGTGCGTTGCCACTCCGCTCTCTACCACAACGGCCCGCAGTCGACCGCAAGGGACTTGGTTGACAAGTAGTGCTTGGACATATCTCAGAAGATGTGTCGTCGAAGTTCAACAGGAAGCGCTCCATTCCGGATGCATGTGGTCGGCATTATCGATGTGAAGTCAAGAAAAGAGCGAACCCTTCGCTTGAATGATGAAACGTATTTCAAGCCTGAGGCAGCACATGTGAAAGCTGCTGCAGCCTTTTCGCCTGGAGCTTTTGTCTTGCGAGCTGATGAGTCCTGTATTGCAACATGTATCATTTTCGGTCTTTCATCCTTCTGCCTCCGTATCTCGCTGCTGCTGCTGCTTCTTCTTCAAAACGACCCAGAACTGGTTGTCCAAACTCACCCGCCATCCTTCTACCTCCTCAAAGTCCTCGGCGGTGAACTGACTGCCCTGGATCCTCACAGTCGAGAGATTCTGCAGCCTACTCTCAGCCACCAAAGCACCTATCAAACTCTTCTTCAACACGTCTTCATCATGCATCTCCTCGTCCAGCTCCCCCCATTGCATGATCTTCAACGTCTTCAGAGATGCAGGCAGATTGTCTGCTAGGATCGGTAGCTCAAAATGGGGATACCCCTCGACGAGATCATCGTCTTGTCCGAAGAGCGCCACCGCGGGGACTTCGAGGTACGTGAGAGAAGTGAGGGGCTTGAGGTCGCCGAGAGGAGGATGTACAGGCTCATCATCACCCTGTTCAAAGAGCATCGAATGTGTGTAGTCGAACTGTAACCGTTTCATGCCTCTGCCGTGTTCGCGAAGGGCCGTGCCGATGGCATCCCATGAAATTTCGCAGTCTCCGACAGTAGCGCCGCCCCACTCGATCGAGAGGCTGGAGAGTTTAGGACAGCAAGAGAGCAGTCTCGCAAGCCCTTCGCCGTCTATGATGGAGTAGAGCAACTCGATCTTTTCGAGAGTATAAGGTTTAATTTTCAGCGGATTCTCTCCCGGAGTGACATCGACGGCGAAACCGTGATATTTCGTCAAAGTAGTGATGCCAAGAATGTCGCTGATGTCCGTGATATCGGTAGCATTTTCCGTGTCCCAATGCTCGGTGTCGAACTGCTTGAGGCACGGGAGAAGAGAGCCAGATGCCAGTGTAGACGACCCGCTCGGCGCAGATGCGTTGGTCAAGTGACACATGGCCGCAGCATGCTCTAATACAGCCGAGACCCAACTTTCGTCGAAGTCAACTGGAATGGTAAGACCAAGCCTCTCCAGATTACGACACTGAGTGAGGATAAAAGCGAGATGCGCATCCAATGATCCCGCGTACGCAGCTTGCAACAACGTGCCGCTCCGGGTGCTCCGGATGGGATGCACGAAATCTCTCATACTTCCCATCGCCCTCTCGAATTCTGGTCGTGACGATTCTAGCATATGCTTTGTCTCATATGTTCCCCCATCGTCGAACGGATCAAGGTCTGTGCCCGGCCGGAAATCCCAATATTCGACCTTAAGTTCGTGTACAAGACCCGATAGAAATGAAGAACGGGCCAAGGTATCGGACAATCTGTAAAACTTTTCATCCTCGCCATATGCGCTTTCCAAATCGATGGTATGGTATAAGACGGGCTGAGCGAGACGTCGACATTGCTTGCTGGCCAGACAGGCGGTCGCTAACGTTGCACGAGTCTGACGTTTGTCATTGTAGCCCTTCCTGTCCAGAGAAATCTTGAGCTGCTCGAAAATGAGCTGGAGAATCTCTTCCGGCAGATATGGCGTTCCTGTGATGGGTGATGCCATGTCGCGTAGTCCATGAAGATAAAGGGGGCATTCGGATGAAGAAGCAGCTCACTGACGTTTGCTCGACGTAGTATTTTATGGGATCTCTCGGGTCTCAGTGCCGGAGGCCGCAAGCAGAGATGCTGTTGTTGAAGGCGAGAAGACCTGAAGGCGAGAAGACATCGGGCACCCGCAGGCAGCAACCTGCTAAGTTCGCAGCCCCACTCTGGCTCCAAGAAGTCAAAGAATTCCAGCTAATTAGCCTCCTTTTCGACTTCACTTCCTCAAAGTGAAGGCCTCGTTCTCGTACGTCGCCGGCGCTGAAAGGATTCGCGAAGGATCACTTGCAGAAGTACCTCAGAACGTGGCTTGAATCCTATTTCCCATGTGCCATGCACGAGACTCCATGTGGCTGGGTGTTCGTGACGAGGACGGGCTACCATCTTTTCCGTGCTGATCTTGACCTTCGATGCTATTAACGTCTGCATTCCCTTCTTCTCTTCTCCACTTAGACCGCTGATCGTAGTCAACAAACCAAGATTAAACCCAAATGATTAGCATCCAGGGAATTCCGCAGGCTAGATCGACGCTCGGTTTTGCTGTTTCTGCTCGAGCCTCCGACTTCCTAGCTGAAAGATACATTCACAATTCCCGCGGCCGATTTGGACCTCCTCGGAGCACTCGAGTCACGGAAACCGAGAAGAGTCTTAATATTGCGCTCTTGCAGCATGATCGACACGGCTCCCGTCTCTTCCACGTGGTGCCCACGTTCGGTCAATTCTCCGCCTCCTGCGTTCGACATCACACGTGTACCCCCGCTGGACTGCATCGTGGCGATGGTCGCCAAGCTCACGGGCCATATCCACCGAGTCGTGTCAACGGAAGGCTTTCCCCAGAAACAGTCGATTCCATGAACGCGAGTTTGTGTCGCTGGCTAGGTTGATAAGTAGGACTCTTCCTCCCATGATGTGTTGACAGTTCGCGCTGGCGTGAATCACGAAAAACCCTTGCATCTTCATAATGCGACGAAGGGGCAATTCGACGTCTGCGCCCCGGCCTGGAAAATATGGCTTGTCATCTAGCTCAATTTAGGTCCATTCCATCTCATCGTGTAACAAATTGAATAGTTCCTCTTCAGTGGATTTTCTGGTAGCGTCAATAGCCTTCGCGGAGTATTGCCTGCCAGCGCCGTTTCTAAATGTTTGTAGCAGGACGACGATGTAGAAGGATGCCGGAATCGCCTTTCAGTCTATTCGAAGCGGAGCATGCTCGTCCTCTATCTTTCATTCAAACCAGAGCAGACCAAAGAAGAAAATATGCCAGACAAGGCGGCCAAACTTCCAACGTTGTTTCATACGTCTTCATCTCCGTACAAAGGGACCTAGGTCATGAGAGGAACTACAAAATTGAGTATGTATAATATGTATACTCCCAAACCCAAAAGCCATTATTTTCCTTGCGCCATAAAACACCCTGCTTCTTTCATACCCATGGAGTTCATTCCATACAAAACTCATCAATGCTATGTTTCATGCAATTTCCCCTCGCGACCTTCTCTTGTTATCGTCATTCGTCACGATAGAACTTCTTGAACACAAGATGCAGGAGCAAATTCACAGCAAGCTTGGCAGCTCCATTACTCTCCTGGAAGACACTGATGCTCGCTCTGTTGTCGTACTGCGCCTGTAAGAGATCATCCAGGAGCAGATTCGCCGAAGCGCCGGTCAGCATCAAACTTCCAGACGAAGCCTCCAGATGGAAGACGCCAACTTCATCTGATGAGATGACGACATTCAGATTACCCCACTGCTCAGGCGAGTGGCCCTGCCAGCTGAGCAAGACACCCTTGTCTGCGAGTTGTCGCGCAGAATATTTGTATGAGCCAAACTTTGGTTGTCGCCCAGCTCGTTCCAGTTCTCGCTCGTGAGACCATTGCTTCGTAAAAGGCATGATAAATTTGTGCTTGTTGCCTTTCTTGTTGGCCAGTGTGTGGAGACATTGCTCAATGTAATCGTTGTAGCTCTTCAGCTGATCCTCCAAGAAAGCAGCCTTGGCGTCCAATTGCTGAAGCGTGGCGCGAGTCTGTTCCGTCTCCCGCTGCCTTTCCAATCGTCGCCGGTGCTTCTGGCGGATGTCGGCAGCCAGAGCATTCAGAATCTCTTGATAGTTGTTGTGCCTGCTTACGCGGAACTGTGGTGGTATGTGTGGTTGCTCAAGCTGCAAGATGTTCTCCAATGCAGTTGACTTGAGCTCGGCGTAGGTCATGCCTTGGAGATCAAGCAGGTCACGTCGATCTTCTGAGAAGGTCGAAGGCGCCTCTGAGTAGACTGACTGTGCCCGGGCAGAGCGTATCGATGCACGAGGATCGAAAGCGGATGGTGTCCTGCGATGTCCAGAGCGGTGGTGGTCGCGATCCCTTTCGGCTAGCTCCTCCTGCACGAGCGATATCCATCGGTCTGCGTCCTCGTGCGTGATAGGTCGGAGGAGGATCTCCATCAAATTGGATCCCGACTGCACTTTGATGATGTAGAGGACAAGCCTTTTTGTTGCAGTAAACAGCTGGCGAGCTTCGGCGTTGGGATCCTCTTGCACTGTGAACCTGGACTTGAGCGTTAACGTGATCTCACCTCCGTTGCTCGCACCTCCAAGGTCGCTCTCGTTGCTCTTCGCCGTGCCCAGGTCTGTCAACAAGTCTTTGATCTGGTCATCCCGATTAGGCGCCACAGTCGAGATGTTGTCAGCGATAAGACTGTGGATTGTGAAGATATCGGCAAGCTTGATGTACAGAGTCGGCTTCGTCCTGGAATATAAGTCGCTGAACTGATCCGCATCGTAGTGTTGTTCGGGAGGCGGAATGTCAAGAAGGTGCTGCAGATACTCTTGCCATCGATCGAGTGCCTCGGTGATCCAATTGTTCAGTGGCTGCAGGTAGATGTTCTCAGAGCCAAACAACCGCCCTAAAACGGTTACTTGGCTTAGCACCGTAACCACCTGCGCCAAATTACGCTTGTGCACTGGACTCAGACCACGGTCGACGACTCCCCACATTTCCGGCTCCCGCAGAGCTGGCAGAAGATACGTTCTCCAAAGCCACGCACCGACAAACATCGCTAAGTGTCCTGGATTTTCACGGGGGAATTGACCGCATAGGGCGCGATGTTGCTCGGATGCCAGAAAGCGAAGCCCGTACGGCACACGATGTAGGCACTCCTCCAAAGTGAGGAAGAAGCCGTCGCCAAGATCACGGAGGTCCTCCAGATGCTCCACGTATCTCGGACGGACGTCTTCTTGTCGGATGACAACCTCGCGGGGAAGGTCTCTAGGACGCTGAGAAGCTCTTCCGGTGGAGAGCTCTTCGTTGTTCAAGATGGCTCGATAGATTTGAAGTGGATCGCTCTCAAGGTCTAAATGATCCTGCGCGCAAATTCCGTTTTTCACCATGCCTCCAAAAAGAGTCTTCAGGAATGCTCGCTCCTTTGGGCTTCGCACGTAGGTAAGTATGAGGCGCTGCTGGAACGTGCCGTTCTGCTGGCGGGTGTAGTCTTCGAGGGTCTGGCAACGAGAGATAGTCTCTTGGCAACTTGTAGCGAGCACCTTGAGCAGGAGGTACTCTTCACGACTCTTCTGTGCGTATCCGAAAAGAATCATCATCAGCCGCTCCACATTCTTGCTCTCCTTCTCGGCCAAGCCACGGTGTGTAAGAACGTTGAACACTCTGGCCAGGTACTGAGGCTGAGTCTGGATGAGGAAGAACAGCTCCTCGTAACCCGTCAGTTTCTTCCGCGAATTCTTGTTAAGCGCCTTGAGATCAAGCCCAGAGGTGTGTTGTCCCAGTGTTGTCCCGGAGCGTAGCAGTTGAGATGCAGATCCTCCAAAGTGCTTCTGGTGCTTGACGACCTCGTCTAGCGTGATCTTGTTCTTGACCAGCAGAGCAATCTTGACATCAAGACCCTCAACGTAGCTTTCAACCAGCTCGTTCCGACGGACGCTTTCGATTACTTGTCGACGCATCCTCTCGGACTCGATCTCGCTCTCGAACTCCAAGTTCGAATCTGTCAACAGATGCAGATGTTTTCGCACGACCGGTAGAGGTGGATTCTTTCCGTTGACTAGTGACTTGTAGCTCTCGCCTTGTTGCTTGGCACGGACAAAGGATTGTAGCTTGATGACCTTCTGCATGTTTTCGCGATAGTGCTTGCGCTTCTCACAGAAGTGTCTTCGGACAATGAACCCTCGCAGTGCGGATTCGAGCTCGACGATGGCTTCTTCGTGCTCTTCGAGGCCAGTCAAGGTCTCGCCAACCTGACTCCGGAGAAGCATGGCACGAGATAGAGATTGGAGCTGAATGATACAGTCCTCTTCCTTCTCCATTGCGACGAGCTGCTCGAAGATGCGCTGTCGCGCCACATATGCTCTGGCCATGGATTGCAGTGTCGTGAGAATGCCTTCATGCTCTTCCAGCGCTGCGAGCTTAACGCCGATGCTCTTACGCTGGAGCATTGCCCTCGCGAAGGACTGGAGCGAGAGAACTTGCTCGTTATGGGATCGCAACGCCGAAATGGTGTTCGCTGTACGCACGCGCGCTGCTTGTCCTCTTGCGAGAGCCTGCAGAGTGGACACTGTTGAGGTCTGGGAGCCGAGCGCTTCTTTGGTATCCGCAGCCAGTGATCTTGCTGCTTGCGCACGCAGCAGCGTCTGTAACTTCACAATTGCCGACTCACGACCTTGTAAAGCGCCAATCGTTCGTGCTTGTCGAAGCCGTTCAAGGAGACCTCTTGCAGCCGCTTGAGTCTCGACCACGCCTGTCTCATGCACCTTCCGCTCCCCATGTTCTCGGTTCTGCATCTTTCGCTGAATGAGGCCACGTGCTACTGCTTGTAAGCTTGCAATCTCGACAGCGGCCTGGCGAGTGGCTACATGTTGCTTTGCCGCTCTTCGTCGCACGTTGGCAGCTCTAATCAGTGCTTGAAGGTCGGCGATGGAAGCTTCGATATCCCAGAGACGATTCATGATGGCCCCGATTCTCATTCTCTCCAATGCGCCCCGAGTAAGGGCCTGGAATTCTTCTACCACAGCCTCCGTCTTCTCGTCCCGAGTCTCATGCCAGAGGTCACCCGCGTGCCAACGTCCAAGGGCACCTCGGATGGCCGCTTGAATATCCTTGAGACCATGGCGATGTACACGCAATTGCGACCGAATAACTTTGGTCTGAGCTCGTTGTTGTTTTCCACGCCAGAGACTCTGAATCTTGACAACGCCGGTCTTGTTCTCCCGCCAAACGGATTCCCTCTTACGCTGTCCAGCTCTGATCAAGAAAGACTTCGCTGCCGATTGAAATCTTCGCGTTGAGAGGTCCATCGCGAATCGAAAATCGAATATCTCGCGGGCGAAGCCTCCTCGTGCTATGGCCTGCAGGTATGCAATTTGTTCTTCGGCATCCCACATATCCTGCATCATTCCACCTAATCGTAGCCGCACAAGCGCGCCTCGGACTTGGGTTTGAAGATCGAGTACCACATTCTCCTGTGCTGCCAGCAGTTCTTCTGGAGTCGGCTCGGGTGGTGGCGGCTCCTCTTCAACTTGCATGGCCTCTCTCATGGCACCGAAGTTTGGCATTTGCACGCCACTCCGGTCGATGCCCTTCTGTGTCTCCTCCAGCTCGTGCTCTTCGAACTCAAGCTGACCAACAAGATTGCCAATCCGGAAATCCACTACGCCCTTCCGAAAGAGCAGCCATGATAGTGCGTGTATGCAATATATGACCTTAGGTATGTTCTTCTTCTCGTACAGATCGACCAGCTCGAACCGAAACAACTCAGGAAGTTCTATCTCGGACAAGAACCGGAAAAAGAGCGCGATGTTGTCGGAATGCCTAAAGGAGAGCGTTGCTGCTCGCCAGATGCGCTTGGAACCGAGCGCCCTTTGTTGATCTGGCGGTAGCTTGGGTGCCAGTCGAACTACAGCTTCCGCCAGAGTGACACCATCTCGAAGAGCCTCCTCAAGTTGGACAATTGGAGGCAACTCTTGCGGCTCTAATACATCTTCCAGCCACGCTCGCGCCTCTCCAATGTGACAAAGGTACTCGTAAGCTTGCAAGTGCTTGCGCTGTGTGTCCATCCATCTTGTGCTGGCGTATTGCGACGCAAATTGAGACTGTGACTTGGTGCTTGCCTTGACTGACCCAGATCTTTGCAATCTCCTTCTACCGAACAGACCGGTCACTTGCTCTTCTGCGGAATGCACATTCAGCTCCTCGATGGACCCACTTTCCGCCGCCATCTTGCTAAGGTGGCGTAGCTGAGGGGCAGCAGACTTCTGCAGCTGATCGAAGTCAGCGCCATCCAGTTGCGGTGTCGTGGCGTCTGTGGATGTGAATCGCACATGTCCTTTCGCTCGTGGTCGCGTACTTGCGCGCATCGAATCCGATCGGGAGATAGTCGCAAGGCTGTTGCCTCTTGCATGGCCTGGAGAGGGAGGCGAAATCGGCAGCTCTGGTGATGTGACTCGCAGAGTCGTCAAAGTCGTGTCCTCGCTGAACGACTTGGAGTGGGATGGTGATTTTGTTGGAGACGGCGATATTCTGCCATCTTGACTGGGCGGGCGGTAGTTGATGTTCTCCTTCGACTCTGCCCGTTTGTGTAAGGCGGGCGCCGAAGGTATTTTCTCTGGAGTCGTATTTTGTGTCACCGGCCGCAGCACACTCCTGCTTTCGCTCCTCCCGATCCCCGCGCGCCAGTCATCGTCTTTGATCTTTCGCGGCGTCACATCCATCTTTGTCGGCGAGCGCTGCAACTGTTGCTGCTCTTGCTCGGCCTGCTCGCGCTGCTCCCACTTGGCGAATGCCGCGTTCTTCTTCACTGGCGACTCGGAACGCTCCCTCTTGGTACTAGTTCGCGTCAGAAACGGGTCGTTCGAGGTGGATGATTCATATCCATTGAATCCAGGTACGCTGTATCCAGAGCTAGCATTGCTGCTGAGGGTCGGCTGCCGGCTTGGAATGGACGATTTGTCGGTATCACTTGTATTGGAGCGCGTTGAGACGGTATGCCGAAGCGGGGATGATTTGGTCGGGCTGTGATCCCGAAATCGATTGTGCGGCGGCGAGGTGGGCGAAGTGAACTGCGGATAGGAAGGCATGATGGGCGTGGTCGTCCCAGTGGGATTGCGCGTGTTGGTACAAATCTCTGTTCAGGTGAAGCACTTGGAAAGCACGTTGCTATGCGAGACCTTCCTCCAGATTATCCTAGCCAAGGCGCGGTCGTCATTGCAGCGCGTGCATCCAAGACATATGACAAGGGTGGGCGAAGGAAGTCGCGATCGTCAAGACACTGGGTGAATGGAATGTGTGCGGATTGTCGGCGGGGAGGTTGGGACGCGGCGGCCTCGTTGCGCATGCAGTCGAAGGAGGAAGTTGGAAACAACCAGCTGCCGTTTCCTTGCGCTGCAGTGGAGCATCAACAGCGGAGTGTAAACAATGCACACGGCCCAAGCGCCCAACAAGGTTCTGTCCCGCACCCACCCTGTCGGCGGTCGGCGCTTGGCAGTGGCGGGAGCTCCCGCTCGATCCTTGCTGCGAAGACCTCTTCTAGGTCTTGCAAAATTCGTCTTTCCTCCTTCTTCTTTTCTCTCTTGGGGTAAGTTCCATTCTCGATTGCGCGACTGCTTTCATATCGCTAACGTCACATCAGAACCACAGTCAACATGAACGGAGTGAACGGAGACTTTGACGGCGTCATCCTGAAGAAGAAGCCGCAGTCCGAGGTGAGTGCCCGTGTCCTACCTCGAGTCTCAAAATTGTATCACATGGCGGGAACACAGGCGTGACGGAAGAGGAGGAAGCGAATGACGATTGAAGATGTTGAAGGACACCTGAAGAGTCTTGCCTCTCGACAACGCCGTTGAAGGACTCTGACGAAGGCACAAAAGCTAACTCGCATGGAGATGAATTCTCAGGATGTCGAGAAGGCTCTCCAAGCCTACGCCTCTAAGGACGGCATGTCAGTCCAGGAACTCCTCGACCCAACCAAGAACGCAACGGGAGGTCTGACCTACAACGACTTCCTCCTGTTGCCTGGCTACATTGGATTCCCAGCGTCCAGCGTTGACCTCACCTCACGACTTACTCGCAAGATCTCCCTCAAGACGCCATTGACCTCTTCGCCCATGGACACCGTCACCGAGCACAACATGGCTATCCACATGGCATTACTGGGAGGTGTCGGTGTCATTCATCACAACTGCTCGATTGAGCAACAGGCAGAGATGGTTAGAAAGGTTAAGAGATTCGAGAACGGGTTCATCACGGACCCAATTGTCATTTCGCCAGAGACCACTGTCGCCGAGGCCATCGCGCTCAAGGACAAATGGGGTTTCGGCGGATTTCCAGTTACCGGTACGCAATATCACTTCCCCAAACTACTTCTACCCTATTTGCATGATGTCAATCTTTATTTAACTTTCGTTCAACCGCTACGCTCTTGCGCCATCGTGCCTCGAGTACTGTGGACATATCAACCCTCTGATCCTCAAAAACACGAGTCTCCATCCGTCAACGATTAGATGGTCAAGCGCAGTACTGACATGCGATTTGCAGAGAACGGAAACCTGCGATCAAAGCTCCTCGGCATTGTAACCCCGAGAGACACCCAATTCCACTCCAACCACAGCTCCCCAGTAACCGAGATCATGTCGAAAGACCTGGTTACTGCTCGGGAAGGTATCGATTTGCAAGAGGCGAACAATATCTTGAGCAGAAGTAAGAAAGGCAAGCTTCCAATCGTAGACGGACAAGGGAACTTGGTCTCTCTTCTTTCTCGAAAGGATCTGCTGAAGAATCTGAACTTCCCTTTGGCCACGAAGGTACCTGGTACGAAGCAGCTTCTCTCTGCAGCCGCCATCGGAACACGAGAGAACGACAAGGAACGATTGGCAGCCCTTGTCGACGCAGGTCTGGACGTTGTTATACTGGACTCTTCTCAAGGCAACTCCATTTACCAACTCCAGATGGTGCGCTGGATCAAGGAGAAGTTTCCTAACCTTCAAGTCATTGGTGGTAATGTCGTCACCCGAGACCAAGCCGCTTCTTTGATCAAGGCTGGTGTTGACGGCCTACGTATCGGTATGGGCGCAGGATCTGCATGTATCACACAGGAAGTCATGGCTGTTGGACGGCCCCAGGCAACTTCCGTCTTCCGAGTGACAGAATTTGCCAGCAAGTTTGGCGTCCCCTGCATCGCTGATGGAGGTATTCAAAACGTCGGTCACATCGTCAAGGCTCTCTCACTCGGTGCTAGCACTGTCATGATGGGCGGTCTTCTCGCCGCTACCACCGAGTCCCCCGGCGCTTACGTCGTCGGCCCTGACGGTCAACTTCGGAAGACCTATCGAGGTATGGGATCCATTGATGCCATGGAAGACAAGAAGGCCGGCGGCGCAGGCGACAAGACAAACAACACTGCTAAGAATGCCGGTACTGCACGCTACTTCTCCGAGGGTGACAAGCTTCTCGTCGCTCAGGGCGTGTCTGGCAGCGTTCTGGACCGTGGGTCTGTCACGAAGTTCATTCCGTATCTCCTCGCTGGAGTACAGCATTCACTACAAGACATCGGCGTGGAGTCTCTTCATAAGCTGCATGAGGGTGTCATCAGCGGTGATGTGCGATTTGAGTTCCGCACTGCCAGCGCGCAGGCAGAGGGCAACGTGCACGGCATGATTGGTGTGGAGAAGAAGCTGTACAGCTAAGGTCTGGTCCGAAAAGTATCAAAACAATGGTTTGATTCATAACCTGGCGGAATCTTGGAGTTTGGTATTCAGGCGGTGATTTTTTGGGCGTTCAAAATGGAGATACCGAACCCGTGGTTGGAAACTGCATGAAATCGTACTACTTGATTCTGGCTTTGACACTGCCGTTGCAACGAATTGATGAGGCATGACGCCACCCGAAGCTGTATTGCTCTACCATGTCCAGTGCAGGCAATGCGGTTGAACGAGAGCTATCCAAGAAGGCTATGTGTTCAAGAACATGTCCTCGCCGAAACGGTCGTACTACCGGAGCAAAAGTTTGACGCCAACGCTCGATGTTCCGGCGTCAATGCATGACCTATCTTCTGTCGTGCGCCCTATCTTTTCCCTTTTTCAAACACTCTTGAGTAGGAGGCAGCCTCTTCCTTCACCACACAATCTCTCGACAGTAATCTGACGTGCCCAGAAGTACACTTTACCGCTTAGTCAAGGGGTATTGCCGCTATCGCGAGAAATCATATGGAAACCTCCTGATCGTGAGGATTCGAGGTTCGCTGGACGCATGGCGGTAGCTCCGCAGAGACGTCGCAGCCTGCTCGTATTCTTCGATGGAAGCAAGACGTTCACTACTTCGGGATCGACGAACCGAGAATCCATTTCTGCCGGCGTGTATTCGACCGCGGAGGACCTATGGCTCATTCTTAAGTCTCTGAGAAGTATCGAGGGAGTAAACGCCGGAGCAACATATTATTCTTTTCAGCAGCTTCGGTGCGCCATATTTCAGCCAGGTTGTTGAGTCGACTGCAGACACAGACCAGGCTGCGTACCGCCAAGTCTCGCTGAGGCTGAGTGGTCTTCTGCTTGTTGATCAGCTCCTTCTGTAGGCCGCCGTCAACTTCCTCGAGTGGGCACACGCTGATCTTAACCGACGACAAGAAGGACCAAAATAAAGTATCATCGCAGACTCGATACTTTGTCAAATCTTATCGAGGTTGAATGAAAACGGGAGAGGAGTACAAGTCAGAAGGGCAGCGGGCGAATATGACTTTCTGCCATGCACCGCTGCAGGGTAATCAGATCCGACTGCTCAAGACCATACCTAGCAAAGCTGGATCACAACGAGTCCCGCTTTGACATCGAGAATCATCATCTGGAATCAGTCCCTCATGACGTCGGCATCTCATATCGATTGGGGCACGTATTGCGGGGACTATTGGCAACCAGCAGTCTCTCGCCGTGCCGAATGCCTGGCGGGCTTCACAACCTCTGGAGCTTCCTGTGTGATCTTACGTCTGGATTGACTCTGTGTGCATCGATCAAGCCAATGTTACCGAGCTCAATCATCAGGTCCACCTCATGGGCGAGATATACTGGCGTGCGAGCGAAGCGATCACATGGGTGGGAGATGGGACTGGAAAGACGGCCACAGCATTTGCGGTTCTACAGCCTTTACTCTTGACGAAGTACCGGCACCCTGGTCAAATGCTGGTCAAACACTGACTGAGGACGATGTCTTTGCAGTGTTTGAGCTTCGTCAGAACGAGTATTGGTCACGGACGTGAGTCATACAAGGTATCAAGTTTCCGAAAACCTTGCTCGTTGTCTGCGGGCGCTTTAGAGCTGTTTGGGACACTCTAGAGGACCGAAATTATCTCCCGATGGCGTACATGGTTCATCAAACGGAAGCGTGAGCCGCCCAGCTTAGTTGCAAGCCTTTAAGGAAGTGTTGCTTGTGCGCTCTGATCCAGCTTAGGCCCGCTAGGACTGACGAACTACGCCTCCCTCCAAAGACGACATACGTCCGAATGCCTATGTCCAAGAGATTAGGATCAAGGTGTTCTGAGAATCTTCGGCAAGTCTGCGCCGGCTCCGATGAAAGTGGACTATTCCTTCGCTCGTGAGAACCTCCTTTCGTTTCGAGTGCTCCGCCGTATCGGCCCCTTGGCCTTCGAACTCGAGCTGCCACCTGCAATGTCTGGACTCCACCTTATCTTTTCTATTACTTAGCTAGAGAAGCCCCCGCAGGAGCCCGACCCGTTCGGCCGTGAGGCCTATCACGAGCCTGGCCCAGTCGTTACAGCGGCAACGGATGAGCCGGCCGATGCACCTTCCTACGAAATCGAGCGCCTACTCGAGCGCCGTACCCGCACGCGTCGAGGGCAGCCCATCCTGCAATATTTGGTGAAGTGGATGGGATATAGCGCAGGCCATAATGTCTAGTACGATATGGAGGACTTGGCGGATGCGAAGAAGTTGTTGGAGGCTTATGATAAGGCGCACCCGGTGGAGGAGCAAGCGCAGGCTGGCAGTAGGGAGAAGAAAGGTAGGAGGAAGGCGTTAAAGGAGGCCTCACCGAGGCACCGTGACGACCTATTGGACGACTATCAGCAAGGCGCCGACTTGGACAGAGCATCTCGACGCACGTTACGGCGCGCTGCCCGTCAGCGCAATTGTTTAGACCGTGGCGACGCGACTCTTCACGAGTCGTGACCCCATTCACCAGCCCGGCAAGCTGATATAATCGATGCCGGAATATATCAAAACCCGCCGGCTATCCGCAAGACTTGCGCGGAATAAGTGACATTATCTGCGTCTCGCGCGCCAACATCCCACAACAACCCGTCCTGCGGCCAATCGAAGGCCCTATCTACTGCAAATGCTGCATCATCGGCATAGCAGTCTCATTCAACAAGATGTAAAAGAAACACTGGAACCACTTTTATTGGGAACTACTAGTATTAGGAACACCCACTGGCATGCCTTGCTTTGAACGCCTTTCGGACATGAGAAGAAATCACCACTTCGTAGCGTGTTTCGATCCGCTGGCTGCAATGCCTTCCGTGACTCCTCGAACAGACTTGCAATTGTCGCTACGCTATACGCAACATTGAGAGTGAGTCAACACACCACAACTAGGAAGCCGAGATGGACATATACCATGCGCAAGCTCGTGTTCGAATGCCAACTGAAGCTCTACAGCGTCGAGGCCAAGCGAGACAACAAGCACTCTGGGAACACTGCATTCCATCTCCACCGATAAATGCATGCAGGTTCGAAAGTAGATTCGATGGTACAACAGGACTTTGGATGGCAAAGGAGGTCTTTTGTTCTGATCGTTTGCCTTCATATTCCCAAATGGGAACGATGGACGCGACTGTCGCTATATCAATCACTGAGGTTGCGTCCGCGTCAGGAGCGCAGGTTGACTTTGCAAGCCAATCTGAGAACCATCCTATGCGCCGCCCTCGAAGGACAGCGCGTTCCGCAATCACTTGGCTTCTCACTACTCCGTCTTTGTACGACTCGAGGGATTCGATTTCATGACGGCTTCGCGCTGCAGCTGAGAGTCGGGTTCTCGACGTTATCCTGGCACTTGATGCGCGTATTATTATAAGCAATCGCATTCCAGATATAGGCTCTGAAGAGGACGCGAGGTACTGTATTTGGCATCCACGGGACGCATCTGAGGATACGGACAGGCAGCTGATGGAAGAGACTCCGAGTATGGTATGTTCTCGCCCTAAAGGAACTAGAACTATTTTCGGAGATCCATATCGCAGAAGCAGCACGAGAGCGCAGCAGCATGGCCATCTTCGAGCATAACATGTCGACGAAGCCACACAGATATGCCATCACGGACGACTACAGAAGAACAATCGACATTGAAAAACCAGAATTGCTCACCGTAATGGCAACACAGCAGTACGTTCTCTCTTCGAGATCATATTAGTCTTCACAGCCTCGACATATCCCGATCGTTTCGCTTGATTCGAGAGCAAAGGTTTTGTGAAAGCGGCTTCAGTATAAGTCAGGATCAGAACGTGGATATCGCTATCGATCTGGGAGAAGCAGGCAGGCGACAGTGGGATCACGCCCTCGAATGGTTCTGGAAAACACGAGTGTTATGTCCGCGGAATCTACCGTAACACGATGATCGCCATCTGCTGGTCAAAACGCCCTACCAGGAGGATGACGGGTCCACTCAAACTCGCAAGGCGCTCTGTGCGAGGCTCATCATGAACAACGTTGTATCGATCATCACCTCCAACACCAAATACACAGAGTTTTCTTACTTGATTTGGTACCCTGCAGCCGCCCTGGCGACCGCGTTTCGAAATAGCCCAGGCAACACCTGAAATGTTTCTGCAGATTGCTCACACTTGCATTGTGAGAGACTATGAAGATCTGTTCGACCAGTTGATTGACAGGACCGTCTGCGACGAATAAATCTCCAATGAGGCCAGCACGCGTTCGAGCAAGCACTTTCAGCAGCGTGGCTAGTCGCGAAGTGAAGACGCTGACATTGAAGAACGCATCACGAGCCTGAAGTGTTCCGACAACGCTCTGTGCAAGACAGTTGGCCTGATCCAGCTGCGGACCGCCTGTCGGAACCTCTGTAATGGATGCGGATGTGATGCCAGCGGTTTGCAACTTCTGAGCTGCATTCCGAAAGAGTGGAGGATATCGGCCGATTCAAGTGAACAGAAAATGCTCCATTACGAGGGCTCGCCTAAGTAAGAGTCGTAGACGTGGATTTGAACGATCTCCAAGGACATCCCCAAGTAGTGTTTCGAGTAGAATCGACTGAAACCCCCTTCAGTCGCATGGTCTCTCACCCAGGCCACGGAGAGCTGGAACCTAAGCATCTGAATTCTCACATCACGACATGCATTGTGCTTGTGTTGCCACTTCGTGGCATATCCCCTATCTACGTGGAATTACACCGAGGTCCCTCATCTGCTGCAGATGGGCCCAGATCAACTCCTCCTCCTTCTCCGTGCAAGGCCACCACACGCCCAGACGCCGCATCACCTCCATGGTCTCAACCTCGTTTCGGCTGTCCATTTCCACGGCACCAATGAGCGCCTCCACGGTGGTGGCCCGCTCATGCTCCGTGAGCTTCTTCTCGTTCTTCTCCTCCCATTCGGTGCCTGGGAGGCCTTCCTTGGTGATGAGCTTGGAGACTCCGTTGGAGTCTGCTTGCCAGGCGAGGTAGGAGTTCATGCCCATGCCATAGGCGTAGTTGCGCTGCCACAATCCTGCAGGCATAGAATGTTAGCTGCTGTTCCAACGAGACTCTAGAGGTGGGCGGTGAACTTACGCTCTTGGAATTGTTCATTTTCGTACATCTGCTTCCGGCAGATGGCTTCCATCTCCTTGTCGCCCACCTTTGCGAGCCAGTTGTTGAAGATGGGGAATTGCGTGGGGTCTGCACCCCGAGGAATTTCTTCCTTGAGGCGCAGTGCCTCGGCGAGCAGGTGCGGCTTCTTGATGAATGTGTAGCTATGGCCGTCGGAGAAGGAGAGGGTGGTGCCGTTCACGTAAACGGAGATGTCATCGCCTGGGACGGGGCCGGAGACTTGGGAGGAGTATGCCATTGTTGCTATGATGGAAGAGAGCGGTGCTGTTGGAATTGGTGTTGTTGTTGTCGCTAGGCGTACGCGGTAGGCTTAGGAGGTGGTTTCTGGCTGAAGAGCTGCGTGCGGCAAAAATCTCGGATTTTGTTGTTCTACAAACCTCACTCGGTACGCATTGGCCACCGGCTTCACTAGCGTCGTTTCATCATGGTCAGCTCACATGTGAAAGCTTGAGAACTCACCTCCGAGTTGCGGCACGGCAGAGGTTAGACAGCTTTCCGCAATTCTACTACAGTTGACTCTGGAGTACTTCCTGGACGAAGCGCCTTATCTCCGCCATGATGGAAAACGCGTACGCCGAGAAATCCAAGACTCACCCAGAACGCTGCATCATCACTCAATGCTGTCTCAAGGATGAAGTATCCTCGGGCGTCTGCGTCCCCTGAGAGCTTCTGCTTCCAAGTGATGGGGAGCCTTTACAGAAACATCAATGAGCATTCCAGTATCAATCATACAGAAGGCGGCGGCTTCGGGGCTGTACGAAAACATCGATTCTGCCACTCTCAGGTCCACATCTACAGCGTGCTCAGGGACTGGACGGAGTTCTGACCCAAATTTCACGACGACTATGACACTGACTGGAGCTGGATCGGATATCAAGACGATAAGCCCACATCGTGCTGCCATTCGATACAAAACGCTGATCATGCATGTCACAGAAAACTTCGCCAGCCAGCAGTCAAGGGGTCATGCAACGTATGTGATCCTGACGCGTGATTTCGGGACCGACCAGCCAAACGATGGCGTATGTGCTACTTGGCTATCAGAATCCGCCTCACTCCGAAAAACACATGCATCCATCCGTATTCGGCGGTAGACGACATCGACGCCGAATTCTTTATCACGTTCACGACGCTAGCGACAGTACCATAGAGGCGTAGGCTATCGATCTCAGCGAGGACTAGGAAAAGATGGAACCGTAGGAAGTGAAAGGCGAGGTATCACAGTTGTAACTTCTGCATCCGACTTAAAAGTCTATCAACGGCTCGAGCGTGTGCGTTTCCAGCTTCAGATGGCAATATCATGAAGCATTGCCACAACTTCATTTCTTCTTCTTCTTTCCTCCCTTCTGTGCTTTTCCTCCGTGCTTCTGTCTCGCAAATGGATGGAGAGATTCCGTCTGCATGGGACCCTTCTTCTCCTCTTTCCGACCCACCAAAACAGCAGATTCGAAGGGTTGAGCTTCAGCATTGCCTATTTCTAGCGCAGGACTAGCTTGGCGTTCGAGTTCTTCTGCAGCACTGATCGTCCCTTCGGCCACATCTAATCCATGTCAACATCCATTCTCATTGTATAGACACCAAGAGCACTCACATTCCCCTATTTCTCTCTCGCGCTCAATCTCAACCGCCACTTCATCCTCTTCCGCTACGATGTTGTCCGTGAGAGGATTCCAAAATCGTATTCTGCCATTCTCAGAGAAAAGCTCCCAGTGGTCAGGTACTGTGAGTGGGTCGATCCAGGTCCAAGCTCCAAGATCCGCGTGCACAAAGCGAATTCTTGTCACGGTCTCCTGTGTCCACTTCGTGCCCAACATCCTTTGCTGCGTGGAGCTCGAGCTGGCTGCGTCGCTGGTGATGTGATGAGACGGCGATGAATTGTGTCCGCTTGGGTACTCCTGCGGTGGAGAGAGGTGGTCCGACATTGTTGTTGGCCTTTGCACACAGGAGTCCGAGTGCCACGTGCAAGCCTGATGCGCGTTTCGTAGGTGTGCACGTGCAGCAAGCAAACACTCAATAGAGGAAAGTCAGCATGCAGTCAGTGCTTGGAAGCTGCTGGAATAATGATTTCTCGCTCAGTAAATGCGGGGGCGATTGGACCATGTGACTTCGACGTCCGTGCTTTCCTGGCAATCTTGACTCCCTCGACTCTTTCCTTTCCGCAAGAGCGCGACAAATCCAAGAACTCCAGCTCATATACTACCATTGCCTTCTCCTACTTCTAGAACCGTCTTCTCCTCCTGCATTAAGCCTAAGGTAAGTTCGGTGCCGCTTCGCAAGCTGTTCGGAGGCTGACCTGTCTATAGCTTACACTAACACCCACTCACAACCGATCCACTACCCATCAACAGCACAACAGCCGGCACGTACCCCTACTTTCCCGCATTCATTAAGAAGGGCGACTTGCTCGAAGATCGCCACTTCGTGTGGGACGATAACGACCTGGACTACGAGGCGCCGCGAGTATACCTATGCTGTAGGCACTACTGCAAGAGCATCGCGAACGGACGTCGCTACGGCCGTCCAGTTCATCGCGCCTGCGACTACTATCGTCCTATCCACAAGCCGGGGTGCGAGTGTGTGAGTATAGCTACCGCTTCGTAGCCTGTTTCTCTGGCTAATCTTCTACTAGGTCGGAGTCAACGTGCAGGGACGAGTAAATCGTCTGCGCGAGCTGCGACTCCACTACGAGCAAGCGCTAGCGGATCTCGCAGACCGTCCCTGGAGACTGGATACTTAACGCGTAGAAATTTCCAGTACGACGCAACTGCCCGGGAGGCAGGGCTCCAGCTGGCATACGCCTAGCGGTCTTTCAATCTCTCCCTAGTAGCACAGGTGACAGAAGGTCCACGCCCGGCGAACCGCGCAGACCGTCGGTTCGTTGTTGACTCGCCCATCCTCATCTGCAGATGTAATCGCTCCCGTGCGCCAGGAGCAAGCGCTTGCTCGCGGCACGCATGCCACTCAGATGATAGAGCTGAGGGCATACCGGATCCTGGTGGCCGAAACGACGATGAGGAGCGACCTGACGCTCGACTGGGGAGTCGTCGATGTCCTTACGCGAGTAGTGGTGGTCATCTTCGTCTGGATCGTAATCCGTGTCGTATGCGATGTTCTCATCCTCTTTCCCCTCCGAGAGCTCCGCGGTGAGATTCATGTACGGAGCAGCACGATCGGTTGGCTTGGACAGGAGATCAGCGGATAGGCCACGGATGTCGAGTGAGACACGTGTGCGATCGACTTCTTCTGGCTACTGGACGCGATATCATGTGGATCGTTCAGAGGAATCTCAGCAGGATAAGCGAGAAGATTAAGGGATTATGAACCAGTGAGCCCAGAATCATGGTTCAGGACGAACGACTATTGACCGTGGAGGATCAGCTGGCAGTCATGATATAGCCTGGACGTCACAATGCTGTCTTCAACCGCGGCGCTCAACACTCCAGGCTCGGCATCATACGCGATCCTCGCACTCGGTAGGACAAAGAACGCGACGCCCTCCCCCCCTCGACTCCTCAGATAACGATGCGTCCCGGGCCCCGAACTCGTCCACCCAGCTCCCCTCCAATTATCCCCCCTAGGCAGGCAAACCCTCCAGCTCAAACGTCGCATCTATCGGCACCACGCAGTTGATCCCCCATAGGCAGGGATGCTTGTGGTACTGCCCGGCGAATTCTGTCTGCGAGTCCAAATACACGGCCGTCAGGGAAATGGAGAGATTCTCGGCCGGCGCAGGGCAGCATGATCTTGCCACGGCGCGGCGGTACCTGACCTGGGGCCGTCGATCTCGTGCGACGCCCCTCAGCCCAGCCCAGCCTTCTTGGTTTCCTTTCCGCGTTGGATTGTCAGCGCGCAGAAAGTCTTCGTAGTACGCTACGCGTTTCCGGGGCCGTAGCGTAGCCTCGGTTTCGACGCATTTCGAGGTCATGCCCGGGCGGGAGTGCTGGAGAGCCATCGTCATCATCGTTATCAGAAAACAGTTTGCGCGATGATGGGGCATGGCATGGCATACACACACACGTCTTTGATCTCCTCCCGGAGGAATTCGAGCAAGCGCTGCGCGAGTTTCCGCGCGCCGTAGGGTGCGTCTCGAGCTCTACGCCTTGTGGTGATCCGTCGTGGCCTGTCGGCCATGTATCAGTGAAGAAATCTTATTCAGAATCAACGAGATCCCTAGCCCGGTACTGCGGTCTTATGTTGTTGCAGTGAGAACAGCCCGCCCCAGCCCCATTTTGCTCGTCGGCTCACTCAGCTCACCCACACATGCACTTCCAAGTTGTCGAACGTAAGCTACGTACCCGTATTCCATTCTCCACAGTGTCGCAGACCGTTCACGTATTCTGGATGGGGCGTACCCATGACTTCGTGGATGGAGAGATGAAGAAAATGATGGCTGATGAGCAGTGAAGTGAGGGTATGTATGAACAAGCTGCTCCTTCACTGGATCATCACGCTATCTACGTGACTCCCCGCATCTATCTTAGCCAAATCGATGAGCTAAGGTAGCTGGGTAAGGTACCGTAGCTAGAAAGTTTTTTCCATCACGTGAAAAGACTAGAGGGACTTTTCAGCTACCTCCGCTACCTTACTCACCACACACGAAGCATCCTTCTTGAATTGGCACTATATCCATCATAGGTAGGTGGGCGGTTGTTCGTTCTATCTCTTTTCCAATCGATTGGCCATCGGATCTGTTGAGTACGTACCTCTCGTGAAGAAATCGCAGCATTGTGTATACCACTCAACCTCAACCTCAACCTCATCAGAGCCACGAACCACCCTTATCTCCCAAAACATCCGACCCTCTATAAAGAAAGAACCTCCGCGCGTCTTCCATCATCCTCTTCGGCGCTTCCAAGGAGATGGCATCATCGTTCCCTCGCCAGCGCCATACCTCCTCCCCCTCCTCCCCTGCATCAGGAAATTTCTTCTTCACGACGGGGATTTCGCCTTGTAAGATGCCCCGCCAGAGAGTTCCGACTCTTTCGAAGAATTCCTCCGCGTCTTCGGAATGCGTCTGATGGCCTGCTGCGAGTTTTACGCGACGGGGGATTTGCACGAAGTCTTCGTCGTCGTCGTCGTCGTTGACATTGTTGTTGTTGTTGTTGTTGTTGTTGTTGATCGTGGTGCTCGTGATGACAGCGCGTCCATTCTCGCCGCGAACGAGAAACTGCAATTTCTGCATACTAAAACCATATTCGATGAGATTCCCGCCTTCCGACGGGAACAGAATGGGCATTCCATCCTCCGGCCCTTCGGGGTACATGCTATCGCCCACGTACAGGTGCATTTCGTCGTGATCGTACCAGGCCATCTCGTCGGGCGTGTGGCCCGGGGTCGGGATGATTGTGATTCCGAGATCCACCGGATCATGATGCCCACCGGCCGTGTGGGTGAGGTGGGCTTGGGAGGTCATCAGAGGCCAGTGTAATCTCTCGAACGCTTGAGCCCAGTGCGTGATCTGGAAGAATGGGATGGGTTTTCCGATGGCGTCGAAGAGACCGTGGGTTCCGAGATCGGTCTGGAGGAAATCGCGTCCGGCGGCGGAGGCGATGATTTCTGTTGTGCTGCCGCTTTCGAGGAATTGGGCGATTCCGCCGAGGTGGTCGTAGTGGCAGTGGGTTAGGAGGATCAGGTATTGGAGTTTCCCGGACGGGTTGAGGGGTTGGTTGTTGTTGGATTTCACGGGGTGGGTTTCGAGGTAGGGGCGGAGGTGGGTGTAGCGGGCTGGCGGAAGAATCAGAAGAGCAGAAGAGAGAAGAAGAGAAGAGACAAAGGAGACGCGCGTGGTAGAGATTACCGTGCTTGTATTTCTCGCTGGGCTCGTCACAGCCTGTGTCTGAGATTATGATGACGGGAGCGAGTGGATGGAGCTTGACGTAGATGAATGGGTGTTCTCCGTACGCGTCATCTTCTCGGATCACGAAGGTTGTGCTGTTGATCTTCTTGGTGGTGAAGGAGGAGATTGATTCTTTTTCTGTTGAGAGTGACATGACTACTAGAAGGGAAAGGGAGGCGATGGTGAGGTTGAGATGGGATGGCTGGGCGCTGCGGTATAGCCGTAAGCTTTGAAACGATTGGTTGTGAGGTGAGCCGCGCTAGCGGGAGTACCCTTCAGCGATATGGTAGAGTGGAGACTGAGGAGTCATTTTTCAGCTGCTCGCTATCACCAACTTCCAACTTCCTCCATCGCTCCAATTCTTGGCTTTTGTTGACTTTACATCTCAGCAACCATCTCCACATACACTCTTGACGCAGAGATGCGCTATGTGCTTCCTTCTGGGTGTTTGCAGGCACTGCGCGCCACACTGAAGTGGAGGTGACGGCCGTCGACGGCATCAGCTTTTGGATTCTGGGAAGATCATCACACATCCACCGAACATCGTGATTTGAACCGCGAGTCAATTCTATCCGACGTGCAAAGTCCTGTCACCGCGGGCCCGACGCGTGGAAAGCAGCCGCGAGAGCTAAGGAGACCGTCCAGACTCCAGAGTTACTGCACACGGTCGAATGACTACCTTCACTAAGTCCTTTTCGGTTCAAGACAATTAAGCGGTTTTCATCATGCCGCATCAGCTGTCCAAACTACTGTCTAGAAGCAATATTGATCTGTCAAGGCCACCTTCTTCTAAGATATCTTCGTCCTCCCATACATACATCAGACTCTGGCTGGCCTCGCCAACAATCCTACAGCAGCCCCAAACAACCCAATCTCCCAAGCCTTTAGACCCTTTGACACCCCTAATAATTCTCCTCGAACGTCTCAACAATCCTTGCAGACGCGCGAAACGTCACAGGCAGCGTCATCCTCGATGATTTTGGAGTACCGCAGACGCTGAATATCTGGATCCACGTGGCGAAAGGAGTCTATAAGGCCAGTTGAGAAAGGGTAGGGGACTCGGAAGATTGGCTTAATGCGTGGCTTGCTAACCTTGCCAGCGCTGGTGAAACTTCCGGCGGTGTGAAGTTCGCAAACGTCCGCTGGCACATTCCGGCGGTGGCAAGAAATCTCAATGCTTAGTTAGGGGCGGAGGGGGCCTGTCGCGCTTAGCAGACTGACGAGTCGACGGATTGACCGCTGAAAGGCGCTATCCATTCCGCCCTTCTTCCTCTTCGGGCTTTCTGGACCGTCCTAGTAAATTCTCGACATCGTCTCCCTTCTCCCGGTAAAGGTTCTGGATCGTCTTGTTCTTCCGCTCATATATCACCGCTTAAATCTCGCGGTGGCGTTCTCTCAACGTGTCGTCAAGCTCCTGCCGGTAGCCGTCGTTCAGATAACCCGCCGGCGAACGCTCGTATAAAGGAGATGATGCCGCGGTTGATGGAGGACAGATAGAGAGGAGTCTAGAAGGCGCCCACTGCAGCGAGCGGCATCATCGCTCCTGACATCTGTGGCACCTTGTTCATACAGCCCCTTATCGAATCGCAAAGTTATCTCGATGGCATTCATATCTGCTTCGCTGCTCTTCGGCCGGCCGTTCCACCTGCTGTCGCGAGGATCTTCGGGAAAAAATCATCGTTCGAGACGTCGATAACCAGCGCGCGAGAGACCCGAAGGCCGTCCTTATTGACGCCCTTACCATGGGCGCTCCCGACGATCCTCGGCGGATCCAAGTACACGACCGACTGGATCGACGAGCTCAACCGTGACCAACAACGCCCTCAGCATCTACGATTTGCAAGCCGAAGGCACCGGTGCACGTCGGCGTTCTTGGGTGCCTCCAGCTGGAAGAAGTCCCAAGGCACCCCCCTCAGGATCAGAGCAGCACAGAATATTCCGCTGCCAGCGCCCCTTGGAGCCTACAGCTACGAGTTCCGAGTTCAGAGCACTGACTCCGAACGAGAGCAGCCCCGGCAGCTCCATCCAGCAAGTCACCCCGGCGCTCGAGACACGGGCGTCGCCGGCAGATCTGACGCGAAGCTCAAGTCAGAGTCCACCGTCGACGACGACGACGCGCTCCTATCGCCGACTCACTCAATGCGATGGACGCTGAGCTTCGTGAGGAATTGCAGACGCAATGCGTCAGGTCAGGTCACAGTCTAACAGATCAATGAAGTCCCCCAGTTTAGTTTCTGCCATCTTTCGACCAAAGTCTACGACGTAAGACTACGATCTCCTCGCGATGGGGCCGAACTCCAGCTGATTCCGTCGATCTGCCACATCTCCACCTACCGCTTGCAAGATTTCTGTCTCCACCAGGTGCTTGTGCTTGTGCATGTTCGTGCTGGGATCGTTTCCTGGCGCACACAACACACGTCCCCTGACTGCGGACGGTGATGTTTCATTTTCGGAGGGTTTCTAATTTTTCAAATCGGCGAGTCTTTCAAGGTGCCCCGAGATCGTTGGGAACCGACGCCAATGACTTCGTCCCTTCGCGCACCGCAACTCGCCACCGGCGACACGTGAGAAAGGGAAACGCGTCTCAAGCTGTGTGCTATCGCGGCCTGCTGCGAATACCGCTCGCTTGACACATCTTGGGCTCGAAGTCTGGAAGGTCTTCTCAAAAACTATTTCTCCGCTCTGACCGGACCACTGTCTCCCGACGTGCATCTTTCCTGGTAGTACTGATACTCCGCCGCCATTCTTCCTTTCTCGTCAAGTGCCGATTCAGAACACACCGGTTGGTTAGTAACCAATTTTCTCCCCTATGATCAGCTCAAGACTGCGAGCCGCAGCCGCGTTGTTATTGAGTAGGTAGTTCGATGAGCACGCGTGGAAATCGATACGGGTCGCTAGTTGGAGAAGGAGGTAGAGCTCTGGGTCAGTTGCTTCAGTGCTTTTTTCAGATTCAACACTCGCAGGGCCACGCCTCACGGAGGGTTGCGGTACCATGGCAGACAATGCTCTGCGACTCATGCGTCGTTCCAAATCGTCGAGTGCGCCGTTGCACTCATGTGACACCATCAAGCAATCAGTTGACATTGCGAAGGTAACTCCCGCCAGAGATCATTTGATGAGGCAAACATTGGCAGATGACATTTGATGAGGCAAACATTGGCAGGTGACATGGCCAGTATTTCAACAGAGCACCAGATCGGCCTTCTGCCTTTGTTCGGTGGGCATCGCGTGCCAATGAAGTCGCAAGCATGGCGAAGGGGGAAGCTCCACCAGTGTGAGTGCAGTCTTCCCGACTTGTAGTGTGGTAGCATTGGCAAGACAGGCGATAAGGCGATCGGAATCACCCATCACACATTCTCCCAGCAGGCGCCGACTAGACCGCTGGTTGGGCCATCGAGGTGAGACGGGCTGCTTGCTCCTTCCCGTCTGGGGATACGCGTTCGGCTGCGCGGGTGGGACAAGCGTGGGAAGACATGGATGGACAAAGGGGATCATGCTGGGCATCTCAACATCCCAACACCACAGGCCTCCCTTCGAGTTCTAGAGCACTCTCCATCTCGGCTCCACCAGGTCGGACCAGCAGCAGCGAGTGATAGCAACCGAAGCCATTGATTCATTCAGGGCACGCGGTCGTTGAGCAGGTATGTGAGGTAAATGAATCATGGCTTGACATGTGAATGATGAATCACTCGCAGCGACCGCGGCGCATCGGATCGTCGTGCAGTAGGACATGCATGATGTGGCGTCGGTCGACCCGCATGCGTTGAGGTTGAGTCCGTACGAGCTCGTCGGTGCGGTACTAAGATTCGGTGGAGAGCAGGCAAGCAGGCAGCAGCTGGCGAGGGAGCCGGGGGGGGGGGCGGTCTGCCGCACCCGCCGAAGTCCTACCACCGCGACGACATGTGTACGTAGTGACTAGTAGTCGGAGCCAGCAGCTGAACGAAGGAAGGAGATGCGCGTTGCTGCTGCGATGCGTGGAAGAGTTCTAGAAGCTCGCTCGCGAGGAAGCGCCGCCGGGTGCCGCTGCAGGCTGCGAGGGTGAGGCCTGATGCCTGATGCCTGATGCCTGATGCATGCACGCCGGTCCATCTCTCACGTTCTTTGTGTGTTTGCTGTAGTAAGTAGTATAGTATATGTGGTGTTCTGTCGCGATGAGATGGATCATGGCCGATGTGGCGCACGCATGATTGAGCATGCAGGTAAGTCTTTGTTCGGTGTCGTGAGTGTGTGAGTGTGTGAGTGTGTGAGTGTGTGAGTGTGTGAGTGTGTGAGTGTGATGGGGTGTGTTGAGTGTGTGATATTGCCGTGCCGTGCCGTGCCTGTCGTCGCTGATTGGTGATTGGGCGTGCCTTAATCAATTTCCATCAATACTACCCCTCCACCCCTCCACAGCTCCTCCATCTCCATTCAGTTCCATTCATTCGCACGCCATCTCGCATCCCACGCGCAACACGTGTAAGGGAGCTGCCTTCGCAATCCACTCTCATCATCACTCACTTGGCTTGGCTTGGCTTGGCCAGGCCAACAACACGACCGGAGTAGTAGTTGGTGAGAGGAGACACGCTCCCCCCTTCACTGTGCTTCGCCGGGCTCGCGGCCCGTGGGCTAAGACACTGGTCGCCCCGGCGGCTGGGCTAATCGTGGTTCGGCCGCATCTCCTCTGCCTACTGCCATCTGCCGCCGCTCAATCACCGTTCGCAGCTCACTCACACCCCCCTCCTCCGCTCCCGAGCTGTGAAGGGGGGTACTCTACTCACAGAGTGATTCGGAAAAATTTCCACCAGCTCTCCTCCACGCCACGCCACACCTCCTCCGCCCGACACCCCCCATACGCTACGCTACGATACGATACGATACGATACGATACGATACGATACGTCCGATACCAGCTCCCGCATGATTGCATAGCCGCACATGCAAGCACGCCCACACCCACACCTGCCAGTCTGACAGGCCAGCGCAGAGCCCTGCTGTGGTCCCTGCACTCAATTTGATATTCGTGCCACGCCATCCTGCCCCGACCAGCAGAACACCAGCAACCTTTTTCTGTCCCATCTCCCTCCTCCTCCTTTCGCCATGTCTGATCCTCTCTCTTCCTCCCACCAACACCCTCCGCCCGCCCACACCTCTCACCCAGACCCCAAGTTCGCCGAAAGCACTTCGGACCCTGCTGCGATTGCTACGGCCTCTCACCCACCAGCTTCCGCTCCGGACCCCACCACCGCCTCCTCCTCCTCCTCTCACCCCAACATCAACCCACCTCAAGGCGCCTCTGCCAGCTCTCTCCACGACAATGCCGCCCAAGGAGGACTCACCACCACCGCTCCCTCCGGTCCCGCCCAACTCGCCAGTCTTAAAGTAAAGCTGCAGAACGGCCTGCGACAGTTCCCCGACTTCCCCGAGCCTGGCATCCTGTTCGAGGATATCATGCCGCTGTTCGCCAACCACGAGCTGCATTCCGACCTCATCGCCGCGCTCGAGCTCCAGATTGCCGAGCGCTTCGGCGTGAAGACGGGCCAGAAGAGCGAGATTGACGTTGTCGTGGGACTGGAGAGCAGAGGATTCTTGTTTGGACCGACATTGGCGTTGAGGCTGGGTGCGGGATTTGTGCCGGTCAGAAAGAAGGGCAAGCTGCCGGGAGAGTGCGTTACGGAAACATATCAGAAGGAGTATGGCGAGGATGTCTTTCAGATGCAGAGCGATGCGATCAAGCCGGGACAGAAGGTGGTGATTGTGGACGATATCATTGCGACGGGTGAGTCATTCAGCACGAGCTCGTGTGATGTTGGAGTAGCAGGCTAACAGAACAACTGCAGGCGGCACAGCACAAGCAGCCGGCAACCTCGTCCAGAAACTCGGCGGGCACCTTCTCGGATACGTTTTCATGATGGAGCTGGATTTCCTCAAGGGCAGGGATAAGCTCAACGCTCCGGTGCACACCCTCTTCGGTGGTCAGGCCAAGTGAGAGGACGAGCAGCAGTGCAAGGAAGATCGACCGGACCATCAGGCGACACAGCTAGACGAATGTCCTCGCGGATGAGACAAGGAAGGATTGTGATACGAGGCAAGGCATCAATCCTCCGCTCTGCGATGGCGGGATCCTATAAAAGACGAATCACGGACAGGGAGGCTGGCTTGATGAAAAGTTTTGAGCATCGCATGCGTGGCGTGGCGTTGGGTGGCAGGTCGGACTTCATCATCCGACTTGCACCTTTTTTTTGGGGGGGTGGAGACGGAGGATATGATACCAATGCGATAGAAAGCTTTTCGATGTCGTACGGTATTCGAATATGAGGCTCAACGCCTCGGCCGGGACCCCTCTCGTCCCAAGTTCCAACCTCGTCAGACGTCGCGAGAGTGTAATGATTCTGAAATGGCGAGGTGGAAGGTCCTCTGCGCGACGACGAGTACTTGAACGTGTGCATGCGTATGCGTGAGGTAATATAATCTCCAGCCACCTTTTATTCCGATTCCGCAAGATAAGATAAGGTATGGTAGCGACTGACCGACTGACTCCAACTCTATCATATTGGTATGGAGTACAGCCACTAGCGCGATCAATGTTTCAGCCAATGAGAGAATCATACAGTTGAGGAAGGACGCTGTTCACGTCTACGGCTTGAGAGGTATAGGTAGAGTTGGAGTTAGAGTTGGAGTTGGGGGGAGGTTTTTTGTCTCGAGGAATGGCGGTAGATAGTATAGCATGAAATGGACGGACGGACTCCCGGTGGTAGATATTCATTGAGTTGTTGCTTTGGAGGTCGGGATTGTGAGGAAGAATGAGGTGTCGGGTGTTTTGGTTGTTTGTTGGGCACTCTGCGGGGAGGGTTTTTTTTGGGGAGGTGCGGAGGGGAGGGGAGGGGAGGGGGCGTTGAATATGTCTGAGATGACGGCAACAAGGAATTAACAAAGAATGTAC